>QTSX02003347.1:0-14177 GCA_014839935.2 Entomophthora muscae
CAGCCAACAGCCTCCAATCCAAGGAAGATGAACCACCTCATCTTCACAGCTGTGCTTAAAGCTTGCCTTGGAATGGGAGGATATCAACAGGGACCAAAGTTCTTTAGAACTTAATCAGAAGGGTTAGGCTATGATTACTACTACGGCCATGGACAGCTCAACTCTTCACACACGGGTTCCTGGCCTCCTCTGGTGTCACCACGCTCCACCCTTCTTATTGCAGTGTATACCTCCCTGTACTATGTGCTGACCTACTTTGTGGGCAGCTTTGGGAGATGCAGCATCCATACCAAGATCTTCCAGTGGTTAATGGCCATTTATCCAACCATCACTGCATTGGCCAGATTCCAACTCTCCAACCTTCACCATACCTTCTTCAAGTAGTACCTGCAGTGTCTGGATATTACAATGGGAGTCACTACTCTTGCCTCAACTTCCCCATGGATATCCCAGAGCTGGTCAATAATCTCAGACAGCCAGAAAAGATTGAATTGGATATCTGAATCTCCTGATCCTTGAGCTATGTAAGATGGGGATCAGCGGCATAGATTGTCATCTTCACCTCAACCTCCTCAAGATCCTCATGCATGAAGAAGAGGGACTCATTGTTGGCTTAGTTGGCTTGATCATTGATGGCCAAGAAGTTTCTGTTTCTGGGATGTTTGTTACGGTAGAAACCCAAATAGAAGGAATAGTGCGCCCTGGTAAGACCAGAAACCAGTGAAGAACCGCCACCAACCCCTTGAGAGAAATAGACAATTTAAATGTCATCATTGACAAAGATGGACCAAAGCCAAAGTTGCTCAAGTAGCCCGGAAAAATATGGATCTGCCATATTTTCCCCAAATAACTATGACAAGAAGATCACACACTATACACTATTTGGAGATGGCAGCCCTCAACCCGCTGGGCACTGGAACTTTTCAAATAATGACACCATCAGCCCTGATTCCAATGCAGGCCCTACAACTGCTGAAAATATTCTTGCAATCAATCAGATGCCTCAGAATCCCCCCACCCCCATCCTGAATCACCTGAAGACTTTCCCCAGCCCACTCTAGAAACTTGTTTCTAGATAGTGTATTATCATTGATATCAAAAATAAAGGAAGTTTTACACCCATGTTAGAATATCTTGGCCTACTGGCCCCAGTTGTGGACAATATGTCTACAGCTCTTGTCCAGTTTGTGGCCATCTCCCTTGCTGTTCCTTACCCTGTGTTGTATTCTGTCTCCTCATCTCTGACTTCCCTTTGCCAATGCTCTTTCTCATTTCAATATCAGTTGGCATTTTCTGCTATACCTCCTGTGACGCAAAATTGATGAGCCCCTCCACCCAATTTGGTTTAGTGCGGCCCAAGAAGCTAACAATTTGTTTATTTTATCCCCATTTTCTCTCTCTGAATAGTGCAGCACGCCATTCAACTCTTACAATGTTGGCTGGGATGGGATCATCTCTTGTTCTGTTGATCAAGAGCCTTTTGGGTTGATGATGGGTATGGACAATTGGTTGCTGGGGGCTGTTGAGATTTGCTAGGGGATGTGTAGCTTTGTCATTGGGGCGGTTGATGTAAATTGCACCATGAATGCTATTTTGCTACGGCCTTTGCATCTTGATCTGTATAAAGGCTGGTTTGGGTCCACTCTTGACTTTGGTGATTGCTCCCCCTCCTTAAACGGGTGGAAATTGATGTCCATCCATTCCAGATTACCCCACCTGCACTTGACTGATCCTGGTACAAGTTCAGCTCAGCAGGACCTTATCAGCCACCCTGTCTACCTAGTGAATGATCCACGTTCCCAGTCTGGTATTTAAGTAGAACTGCCCCAAAATAAAGGCAAGTTTGTCCCCATCTGGGTTATTCTTTATGATCTCCAGGCCTTCCCTTCCCTTTTTTAAAAAGGAATTTCCCAGATTTTGCCCCCAGAAGTCAAGGTATGTGCCCTTAATTTTGCCCTCAAGGCTAACCCAAGGTTAGCTTTGAACCTCAACCCTTTCATAATAGAGGTTTCCCGCCCTGACCTCTTGGATGCCGTCCCCAAGCGCTAAACATAGCAGCCATGGTTGGTTTCAGTGGCATATTGGTTATAGAGTACCACTGGATTGGGCGTTAAAACCAATCTCCAGGAGGGGATGTCTATGCTCTCCAGGTGGAGTTTCAGGGGGTTTAAACCTGTTGGGGACAATTGTTGAAGGGCATCCTATATCCTTGCAGGGGAGCCTCTCAGGGGCACTGGATCTGAAAAGGTTGTTGCTGTAGAAGTAATAGCCTTCATATATAACTGCTGGTCTCTCCTGGGCAGTCATCATGGAGAAGGATGTTGGAAGCTCATCTGGGATGATGAGCTTTTCATACCTATCACAGGATCTCTTGGTCCTGTCTAGCTTGAAGCCAGGGACATATTTATTAGCCCGTCTTTTGGTAAGCTTCCCATTTATTGTAGCTAAAGATGCTATTGGTGTAGGGCGCTGGGTGGTCTTGGGAGACTGTTCCTGGTATTTTGACCTTCTTTCTCATCCAAGATCCCCTCTTGCTCATCATCTTTTTATGCTTCCTCTTGGGCTTCTTGGGTAGGCTTCTTTGAAATCCCTTGCTCCTATCTTCCTCTGGCTTGTGGTTTTTATGGGTGTTCCATCCCCTGCACTTTTATAGGTGGGCCTGATGGGAGAGCTGGTGGTGGGTTTTCTTGATTGCCCTCCTTCAGAAGATGGTTGGCTTCTTTACTTCAGGCTATAGCTTCCTTGGCCTTGTTGACTGGCTTAGACAGTTTTCTGGGAGACATAGCTTGATAAAACTATTGTAATGTATATACAATCTTTTAAAAAAATTGGGGGTTAACCCTTTCTTTTGTTTTTAGCTGTTCCATCTTTATTTGGTTTGTTTTTATATGTTATGTTTTTTGCCTTGTTTTTATTTGCTTTGCTTTTTAATTATTGCAGATTTACTAGTAAAAGCAATAGCATTCCTTGTTACCTTCAAAATTTAGTTTTTCGAAGATGGTTTTGATTGATGTGTATCAAGATTTTGTGGTCTTGAAGAAGAGAGATTGTTTTTTATAAGGTTTGTTCATTATTTCTGTGTTGATAGGTGAATCTTTATGGAGACAGATGTGCTTCCAAATGGTGTGGTGATTAATACAGCAACTGGAAGGGTTCTGTTGTCACTGGAGCCAAGTAAAGGGATATTCCTGTAGTCTTTGGGACGCAACACCAACTGAGGTGGTTTGGCAAGATTCTGGAAGTATCAATAATACGCTCATATTGTACTTGACACTAATACTATTTGTCTTAGTAGTAATGATTATCATTATTATTTCTGCCTTCCAAGTGATCTTGAAAGGGTTTTTTATAGTGCAAATGTAACATCCAGGCTGGTGTCTAGCTGCAGACAACTCTTAATAGCTAGCCTATCATCCCCAAGCTACTAGTTTCACCCCCGGAGTTGGATTCTAAACCCAAATAAGGTTTTGGAATGAGGTAATATTTTAGGCTACTAATTTCTCCTCTTCAGCCTAGATATCCCTTTTACTTAGTTGATTCAAACTAAGTTGAAATCCAGAGGGCAGAGTTCCATCTTGATCTTAGTCAAGTGCAAAATTTGCACAGGCGGTCTTCTGTCCCATTTCTTGGTGAAACAGGATGTTGCAATTTCCCATCTTTATTCTGTTTGGTGGAATTGTGTCTATTTTTGGGATTCAGAATGTATCAGGTGTCTTAAGGATTGCAAACTATAACAGTATTGATATAGTTTCTCCATATTCTGGAATAGATGTCTTGCATCTGGCTGTGGCCAGTCTATTGTTGACCCATAGCTTTAGTGATGGGAATATGGATCAGCAAACCCTGATAGATCAGGATTTCCTGACATTTCCCCCCACTTGACTGAGCTATATATTCTTTGCAAACATCTCTAGTACTGGAATATTAGCAATAACTCAAATTACTCTGGTGTTAGTAACAAGAATGATGCCTGCCAGATAGTGGTGCAGATGTCAGAGGAGGACAGACGTCATTTCTGCAGCCTGTCCAAGAAGACCAAGATTGTGTTGCTGTGTGGGTTACTTCAAGTGAAGACTGGTTCCTTGTGATCAGGGTTGGAGAGTTCAAACCATTCCCGTTCTCTAATAGAAGGGGGGCATACTTGGGAGAATATTGAGGAGATTCCGGTGGAGGAGGGGACAGAGGAACCCCAATCCTCTGGAGGGTATAAGCAAGTTGGCAAAGTACAGTAGGGGTCTGTCTGGACACGGCCTTGACTCTTAGTGATTGACCCACCTTCTGGAGCTTTTTTGCTTTGTACTCAAACAGGCTACAAGTTAGAAAGGGAGCCTGCTCCCTTGTTTGGTATAGGGGACAAGGGGTTCTCTATTCCTCAACTATATTGGGGAGTGGACATAATTCCCCAATTCCTTTATGTGGTAATGGCCTAGCGCCTAAAAACTGATTTAAAACAGAGGATAACAAATTACAAGGAGGTATTTCATGTGTTTGAGGACAAGGAGCTGGCTGGACAACTGAGCAATGGGCTGGATGAGCTGCTGGTGGAGACAGGTGATGTGGAGGACATGGATCAGGCCATCTAAGGGTACCTTTTGAACCATGGTATGAAGGTTTTCTTGACCTGGTTCAGCCCTTTGGCTGACTTCCCTTTGCTTTACCAATCCTTGGGGGTGGACAACTCTGATGCCCATGATAGCCGGATCTGTTAGGCAACCAGAAACTTTTGGGCTGCCATTGATAGTGGGGCAAAGCAGCAGGTCATTTGGGGGATGTCATTATATGGGGACATAATGTTAACCCCTGATCTTGGCTTACCAACAGATAATGCTGAAAATATTGCAGCCCATTGGGAGAAGGTTCAAAATAAGCTGGGGGATTGAAGGCTCCTCTCCCTTGTATTTATTGTTATGTCTCCAATTTCATGGTGGAATGCCTGGTTTTGGCCTGCTTCTTTTCTTTAGATACTGGATTCTGGTAGGCTGACAATGTGCATGCCAAAGTGCCCATCCCCTTTGTGTGGTATTCCCAGCTGCCTCAGGCAGAGCGGCATCTGTGGTTGCAGGTGGCAACATAAATGTTTGTGGAGGGAAGAAGATTCACATTTGTTTCTATTTGGAGCTTACATCAGGGGTGCAGCGTTTGAGAGGAGGTAGTTCCCAAGTGGTTGATCCTGCAGAGGGGAAAGATGACCCTGGGTATCAGGAGGATGACCCTTAAGTCCCCTGAAATAAAGATATTTTATCATATTTCTATTTTTGAATTTTATTTTAGTAAACTTTATTGTGAGCCAATATTAGTAATAGAGAAATATGGCTTGAGAAATCTGGTGTGAACTCTATTAATGAGTCTTCAATCAACCAGATCCTTGATTGTGTAAACATCTTGGGAAGACTTCTTGACAATTTTGAAGGGACCTTTCCAGATGCTGTTGAGCTTATGAGCCCGTCCTACATCTCTGTTGTGATATGAAACCTGAGTGCCAATCTTGAATTTGGCAAGGGTATGTCAATTTGCATTGTCAGTCTTGCGTCCTTTGTTTCTGGTGAGGGAGGTTTTGATGAAAGCTTCTGATTGAAGCTTGATAAGTGTGTCAGCTAACCTAGACATGTATTGTTGATATATAATGTTACCCAGATCTCCCATTGCTGAGAAGAGAATTGGCGGGATGGCAGGATGGTGTCCATACGTCAATTGGAAAGGGGAGAAGCCAGTTGTGCTATGGATTAAAATATTGTATGCAAACACAATGGCAGGCAGGAAGAGATACCACTCTGAAGTACAGGAGTCTGCCAGCTTACGCAGAATGTTGACCAGAGTGCCGTTGGCTCTCTCAATCATCCCATTAGATTCAGGATGGTATGGTGTAGAGAGCACTCCCCTCACGCCCATGAGCTCATTTAATTTGGGAATTATGTGAGCAGTGAAGTTTGTTCCATTGTTGGTAAGAATGACTGAGGACAGCCATGGTGATGAATAATCTGTTCAATCACAAACCTGGCTGTTGATTTGGCGCTGATGTGCTGGAGAGCTCTGACTTCCACCCATTTGGTAAGGTGATCAATTGCCACAATGATGTAGCGCAAACAACCAACACACATGGACAGGGGCCCAACTACGTCTATACTAAAAGTATGGCAAGAAAACTTGGGGCCTACTGCTTTGTATTGGTACTTACCATTAAAAGGTTTCTCATGTTGACACTCTGTACAGTAAGTCAGGGTCTCCTTTACGTCAAAGAGGAGGGACTCCCAGTAGTAGTGTAGTTGAAGTTGATGAACAGTATTCCTTAGGCCACCATGGCCTGCGGCCTTGTGGGTGGCCACTATCAGATCTGGGCGCTCCAAAGTCCTTGGGAAAATGTAATTAGCACCATCATGGTACTTATACAATTTCTGGTTCTCAACCTTGCAGTCCTTTTGAAGCTCACATAGGATGGCCTGTATCTTTTTTGGTTTGTCCTCAAACTGGTTGTTTAACATCTTGTTGTATAGGAGGTTGGCCTGTTTTGCAACTATTGCAACAGTGTGTAGTCTTGAAAGACAGTTGGTGTTCTGGTGGTTGGCGCCTGTTCTGTGGACTATAGTGTAGTCAAACACCTGGAGTTTTAACACCCAACGGGCCAGGCGTCCTTCAGGTTCACAAAGATTCTGAAACCAACTGAGACTAGCATGGTCAGTGACCACAGTAAAGTGCACCCCATGCAAGTATACCCTAAATTGTTTGTAGGTGTATATCACAGCAAGGCATTCTCTTTCAGTGATCATGTAGTTGTGTTCATGTACGTTTAGAGATAGGCTATCATAGACAACAGGATATTCCACCCTTTTGTCATCCAACTGTGAAAAGACAGCCCCTAGAGCGGACAATGAAGCATTAGTATGGACAAAAAAAGGTCTGCTGAAGCCCAGGTACATCAATATAGGGCTGGAGGACAGACTGGTGCAGAGGGCATCAAAGGCGTCCTGGCAGGCTGTTGTCCACAGGAAGGGAACTCCATTCTTCAATAGATGGAGCAGGGGCTCACCAATACAAGCAAAGTTGGGGATGAAGCGGCAGTAGTATCCTACCATCCCTAAAAAGACAAGGATATTGCACTTGCTTTCTGGCTGCTTCATCTTAGTGATTGCTTCTACTTTGACTGGCTAGGGGCAGAGTCCTGCTGTATCTACAATAAATCCAAGGTATTCCAACTGATCCTTAAAAAATTGGCATTTCCTGGGTTTGATTTTTAGGTTAGCACCCACCAGTATTTTGAAGACAGCTTCTATGTGCTCAAGGTGTTCAGTGAAGGTTTTTAAAAACACATTGATATTGTCCAGATAACTAGGACACAGGGGAGCTTGAGATCACCCAGTATGGTGTCCATGGCCTGTTGGAAGGTTGCAGGCGCATTTCATAATCCTTGTGGAATATGGGTTGGCTAGAACAGGCCTTGAGATGTGATTATTGTGCACTTCTCTTACTCCTCAGGTGAAAGTTCAATCTGCCAGTACCCTAATAAGAAGTCTCTGGCTGAGAAGTACTTGGCACCTCCAAGCCATTCTAGAGCGTTGTCAATCCTTTACAGTGGGAAATGAGTCCTTCTTGGTTATTAAGTTCAGACGCTGGTAGTCTATGACTACTCAAATACTCACATCCTTCTTTTTTACTATCAGGATGGGTGACACCCAGGGACTCTTGGATGGGATCAACATGCCTCTGTCAAGAAGTTGCTGGATTTCATTGCTTACAGTCTCTTCACTGGCCTTTGAGTGTTGAATTGGTTGGAGGCAAACTGGCTTGTTGTCCCCTGTGTCTATGTGATGAGTGACCTCATTGGCACACCCAAGGTCAAAATTTTCCCCCACAAATATGCAGCGGTATTTCTCAAATAGTGTGCTGGCTTGCTCCCGTTCAGTATCATTGAGGGAAGAGAGGTCAGCCAGTGGAGTGGTCATATATGCGGCAACTTCAACTTGATCAGGTAGACTCATTTCTGACAAATCTCCAATACTCTCAAAACTGTCCAGTTTTTCAACTGGCAGAAGATGGAAAAACCCTACAATATGGTTCTTCTTGATATGGATATTGTGTCCTTGGAGATTAGCCAGTAGGACGTGAATTTTGCCATGGCCAGGAATGATTATCCTGGGGGCAATGCATAGTTCAAATCTCAAGCGTCCCCATGACTGATGAACTTCACCATATAGTCCTGCAGAGATGTCCAAAGTAAATCCTGTATTCACAGCCTGCTGTTAGCCAGATCCAAGTGTGAGAGTTGATCAAGAACAGAGTGGAATCCCTTTGTGCTCCTTAATTTGGGTGGGCAACCATTTCCCTTTTTTCCCTGTACAGGTGTAAGGAACTGCCACTAGCCATCCTTATACGCCAGATTAATGCTAGGTTTTACCTTAGCCAGAGGCTTTGCATCCTGTGTGTAATACAGTGGAATGGTCTGGCAGAGGATGGTCAAAGTGTTGTCTTTCATGTCCAATCTAACCCTGTATTTACGTAGAAATGCAGTACTAATGAGCATGTTGTAATTTTCACTGGATAGGACCACAGCAGGGGAGGACACTACAATAGAGCCAAAGCGCATTGGCAGAGCGCTATAAGCTCCTTCAGAGGTGGTGGTATGTTTGCCAGCAGTACCATATACCCTGGTGTGAGCAATGTCAGGAGCAATGCCTAGCTTCTTGACAAGGAGGGTGAACACAATATTAATAGGGGCGCCACTATCTATAATGGCGCATACCTTGACTTTATTAACAGAGATATCTGCATAAGTACATTCAGAGTAGATTTCAGAGTTTAAGTTTAATATGTGTACCCCCAAAGGTGCTGGAGTATTGAAGTACTGCTTGAGACTTTAGTCAATCCCAGGGAAGTTGGCCTTGATTGTCTCAATTGGAAGAGAGAATTGTACTCCCTTCAAGGAAGGTAAGTTGCTGGATATGCTTAGATCTGAAGCAAGGCAAGTTTCCTGTACTCAAGCAGTGTACGGGTTGGAAACTGTTTCTACAGCATTTGATGTGACCTTCCTTGGGCGTCCTCTACCTCTGGAAGGAATGGCATAAAGATTGTCTGAAACCAGCATGTGTAAAGGGTCCTCTTTGAATTCCTATTTGGGGGCAAAGTGGGACAGCTGGCTGGCCAAAGGAAGATCCAATATTGAAACCTCTGGAGTGGTTCCCTCTGAGGGAGCTGTATTTTACTCAGCTACTTCTGACAGTTAGCGGTCTGGTTCTTTTGGAATAGGGGAAGCAGTGGACTCCGTATATTCCTTTACTTGCCCGCCTTGGCTTTTCCCTGGTCTTCCTGTTTTTGGTTGACCACCACATTTACTGAGGATTCAGAAGCGGTATCATTGGACTTGGGCTTGCAAGACTTGTCCTTGATTGGAGTAGATGAGCATTATTATGTCATTTATTTGAAGCTCTGAACTGGGCCCCTAGGCGGCTCAACTAGCTGGTGATCTGTTGTGTTGAGCTAGATTGATTCCAAACAGGGAACATGATATTAGCTAACTTCCTGTATGGCTGCAGTGCATGTCCCATAGTGATTCTGCAGTCTGACTCAGACAAGACACCAGCGCCTAAGAGAACCTGAGCTTTGTGATAGAAGCAGTCAGCAAAGTCTTGAACAGACTCATATTTTCTGAACAAGATGTTACTGAACTCTGCCTTTTGAGCCTGTAATATGGTTTCACTACCAAATTCCTTGATGGCAGCCTGACGTGTGTCTTCATAAGTCCAATCCTCTAATGGTAGGCAAGACATGATGATGTCTACACAGGTGGGGTCCAGAGTGTTTATGAAGGTGGTTGCCTTTATATGATCACTCTCATCTCTCATGGACATTTCAAAGAGGCAGATGAAAGTTTGAATGTTTTCATTTCTATCAAACTTTGGCAGGTTAAGCAGCTTAAACTTATGATCAGGGACAATCAGTTCTGTGGCTTCCTTTATAGTTGTGTGGGTATTACTGGCATGCAGTATTGATAAGGGAGTGAGAGGTGGCAAGGCTGCTACCCCCAAGGAACTCTATGTGTGTCACCTGAGTCATTGCTAACATGGTCAGGAGAGAGGTCAAAGAAATCAGGTGATGAAGAGTTTTTCTGTTGCTCTGGACTTTATGCTGTCATAGGCAACGTTCTTCTGCCTGAAGACATGCTCCTTTCAGAGGAGGCTAAATTTTCCAATCTAGACAGTCTGGCTAGCACATCAGCTTCAAATTTCTTATGTGAGGTTTTGTTTTTATGCACCTGCTCTAGTAGAGAACTGATTTTTGTTGTCTGCTGTTAAGACCGTACTGGCTAAAAGATCCTGGCAGTTTAACAGTTCCTTGGTCTGGAACTCAGCAGCGGCAAGATCACGGCGGAGCCCTGCTATGTCTTCATATAGCTCAAAGGCTAAATTCTGTGTATTTTTCACTTCTTCTCATAGTCTTTTCTGGTCATTGGTATATTCAATGTGATCCAGGAAGCACTGATGATCCTCCTGTTGGTTGTGAATGGTATGCTGACTATGGCTGGTGGTCTTCATTTTGTTGATCATTTCTGCAATTTTTTTATGTAATTGACTACCTCAGAGTGACAGGCGTCCTGCTTGATGCAGTTGTCTCTAATTGACTCTTGCAACTCCTCCTGTTAGGCAGCAAGATCTATATGATCTTGGCTGATGGGCAAAGTCTGTATGTTATGGCTCAGTGTTACACAATGGTTGGTTACATCCAAATCCCTATATGTGCTTAGGCCTCAATTATCCAGGACACCGCCCCCAAGCTAATCAACCTGGTTATTGAATTGGTTGACTATCTCATCTACCCTACTATGAGCAAAGGCAGTGGAGTCACATAGATCTGCCACAACAGTCTGTAGAGTTGTGAAACTGACGTTCTGTTGACTGACCAAATTAAAGTTGGCTGACTGCAGCTCAGAGCAAAAGCGGTTGAGCTCGTTCAACTTTAGCTCCTGCCTGGGACCAGTTGTTGAAGATGTTTGATTGCTGGGTGCACAAAATATTTGAGCACCTCTTGGACCCTGCTTTGATCTAGTTGGAGGAGATGTTCCAGCTGGGTGCAAGTGACATCCTAGTATCTGTGGAAATTGTTACTCAGGTTATTGATAGTGCCATCAATCTGGAACAAATTGAACTTGGCGTTGCTCTGAGGATCATTAAGGTTACGTCTATCATGTTGCAAAGCTTGCATGACGGCATGTACCTCTTCTATGCTGTATTGTTGTTGGCCCATGGCAACGGCAGTCCCAGTAATGTCTAGCTGGATCATATTCAGTAGAAGCATGGGTGCTTCATATGGAGTCAGTTCTAAGCAGAAGGATTGATTCCGCTCTGTGTCACTGGTCTCCATGTATTCCCCCGTACCTATCAACAAAGCCAGGGGTCAACGAGGGCAAGGCAGCGCCTTGACTTGACACCAATGGAAGCTTGTTTTTGTAGTGAGCACTACTGTCAATATTTTGTGGTCTTGAAGAAGAGAGATTGTTTTTATTATAAGGTTTGAACATTATTTCTGTGTTGATAGGTGATTCTGTATGGAGACAGATGTGCTTTCAAATGGTGTGGTGATTAATACAGCAACTAGCAGGGCTCTGTTCTTACTGGAGCCAAGTAAAGGGAGAGCCCTGTGGTCTTTGGGATGCAACACTGACTGAGTTGGTTTGGCAGGATTATGGAAGTATCAATAATACACTCTTATTGTACTTGACACTACTACTGTTTGGATTAGTAGTAATGTTGATGATTATTGTTTTTTCTGCCTTCCAAGTGATCTTAGAAGGGTTTTTTATAGTGCAAATGTAACAGCCAGACTGGCGTCTAGCTGCATATAACTCTTATCAGATAGCTTATTATCCCCAAGCTACTAGTTTCACCCCCAGAGTTGGATTCTAACCCCAAATAAGTTTTGGGAATGAGGTAATATTCTAGGCTATTAATTTCTCCTCTTCAGCCTAGATATCCCTTTTACTTAGTTGATTCAAACTAAGTTGAAATCCAGAGGGCAGAGTTCCATCTTGATCTTAGTCAAGTGCAAAATTTGCACAGGCGGTCTTCTGTCCCATTTCTTGGTGAAACAGGATGTTGCAATTTCCCATCTTTATTCTGTTTGGTGGAATTGTGTCTATTTTTGGGATTCAGAATGTATCAGGTGTCTTCAGGATTACAAACTATAAAAGTATCAATATAGTTTCTCCGTATTCTGAAATATATGTCTTGAATCTGGCTGTGGCCAATCTATTGTTGACCCATAGCTTTAGTGATGGGAATATGGATTAGTCAACCCTGATAGATCAGGATTTCTTGACAATGTGTTTGGGAGTATATTGTAAGATATTTTGATAAGTTCAAGAGGGGGCTTATGAAAGTCCACATGTTTGGTGGTTTGCAGGTGGGGCTAATGTTGGCCAATTAAAAGTTTGGCTGTTTTTTGCAGGTAGAGGCCTAGTAGGGAATGATGGCTCCCAGGGAAGGTAAAGCCTAGCTAGTAGATGTAAAGACTACTAGAGGCAGATGTTGTCCTCACCCGGCAGAGATATTGGCTGCTGTGGGCTAGAAGTCCTCACCCAGCAGGGAACTGTGGCTGCTAAGGGTGAGGAATGAGATAGCTCAGCAGGGAACTTTAGATGCTTGGGGTGGGGAGTGGTTCATCCTGATGGGTAGTGTGTGCTGCTCAGACTGGAGGATGTTTAGACCCTGACAGGTAACGCGGGCTGCCAGGGTAGGAAAGTGATGCCAGCATTGTAAGGGACTTGCCTACCAGAGCTGTAATTTTTGGACCCCTGGCAGGTAGCGTAGGCTGCTAGGGAGGGGAAGAGCTCTTAGGGCTCTACGTACCCTGATACACTTACAGGAGGTCTGTGAGCAAGCATCCTACCTAACAGACTGGTAGGGTGTCCTCGTTTATGCCCCTATGGGAGCTTTGGGGGAGAACCCAAAGTGAGCATTGGAGGCATAGATATTCTCAGGGGTGTCACCAAGGCGGTTTGCTTAGGGAAGCAGCTGCAAAACTTGATGTGATTAGGCCTCTGGGAAGTAAAGCTGATTACTTTGCCCCTCAAAGCCCATATTTAATCACCTGGGTGAGTAAAAAACGCATAGATGTTGATCTATGGTTGAATGGCCTAAGTGGAGTGCCACTTGCAAGGGCCCAGTCAAACGCCAGTTCAATGTAGACTCATGCCTGGGTCTACAGATTCTGGTAACGGAGACTGAGATAAAGAACCAAGGTGGTTCATGGGATCAGCATAGAAGACTAGTAAGAAGGACTGTATGATCACAGTAAAGACTAGTTGAAGGACTGTTGGTTTATGTTGAAGTATGGAACCACAATGGTTCATTGGGCAGTTAAAACCAAGGTGGTTCAGAGTGAAGATAAGCTGAAGGACTTGAAGATCATGATGCAGGATTAGCTGATCATGATACAAGAGCTGGCTGAAGGACCAGAAGATGTTGGTGAAGAACTGGTGTTCCAGAGAAATGAGCCAAAATTTTGCCAAATTGATTTGCCGAGGTGGGAAAATGTGGAATGTTTTGCCTTGACTTAGTAGTAAACTCAAGAAGAAATGTGGATAGAAGTTTGGTTAAGGGGTTTATTTATTAAGTTCCTAGGATAGATGAAGGTATGTTGTTATGCGAGCTGGATACAAAGTTGTTTTGGTGGGGCATTTTCCATGGATTTTACAATATTTGTAAATATATGGGGAAAACATTGAAGAGGTCCAAAGAGAACAATTTAAATTATTATTCTATTATTTAAATTGGTTTAGGTTGAATGCAGGTAAGACTGGTTCTGGAAGAGTGAACCAATTAACACTTTGGTGTACAAAGAGTTGTTGCTTTGGCAGTTTGAGCGGTGGAAATTGATTTCCTAGTTGGATTGCGGTGGAACTTCATAAATGGTCCAGACTTGCGCTCTGCATTCATTGGTTGAGTTCTGGCATCTTTCCTAACTAATATGATTGGTTTTAAGCCAAAAGCTTAAAGTATAAGAGAGGAAATAGGGAGTTAATACTTTAAGCTTTTGAGGAAGTAAGTATGTAAGCTTAAGTTATTATAGGGAAAAGTGAGCGGCAATGGTTTAAGCTTTTGAAGAAATCCATTCTGAAGGCAGAACAGTTGGGAAAAGAACACTATAAGAAGGAAGATAGCTGGAAAGTTACAGGGTCTTTCCAGGTCTTT
>QTSX02003348.1:0-14123 GCA_014839935.2 Entomophthora muscae
CAATGCTTAAACAATCTTATTTCCCAAAAAATCTAAATTAAGTCTCTTTGTAAAATTAATTCTGGAATAATTATTTATAAAATAAAATATAAGCAATAAAATCAATGTGCTACTAATAATTATTAATTTACTAGGTGGATGGCCTGTCTAAGAACAGGTATAAAATTAAATCTAGTATAAAATTGGATAATTTATTTGATTTTTAGTTAGGATCATTTCAAAACAGTCAATTCTTTTTATTAAAAAGGCTATCTTGAAAGTTAATTCAACTTTCATTTATCTAAAAATTGATATTCTAAGTATTAATAAAAGTATAATATAAATAAGTAGAGTATTATGCTTACTTTTATTAAAGATAAAATGATAATTTTAAAATTTTATTATCTGATTTTCCACTTCCTTTCATAATATTAAGCTTATCTGTTTCTTTAAAATAAGCTACTGAACACAAATATTGGCAAATTATTCACCAAGATACACTGATTTTAGTTTAACATATATTAAGGGTGAAATTATATGTATCAAATCAAGTCTGGGCCTTTGTTTATGCCGCAAGTTTTATTTAAGCTTTTTGCTCTGTATCTCAGCATCTAGAGCATCTAGAGTTAGCATGTTTGGTACCATTTTGATTGAAATTACCTAAATAATCTATCTATCTACTCTAAATTTCATATGATTCATTTTGTTAATATATATAATAGTGAGTCTGTCTGTCTATAATGTTGCCTCAAGTGGGCTCAAGCCGTAAGGGATTTGACTGAATTGATTTTTACTTAAATTTGATTTTAAAAGTTGATTGTTAAGCCAAAAGCTCAATTTGGCTCATCCTTACATTCAATCCCTTACATGCATCTTTGAAAGTACACAGATTGAATTCAGTGGAGTGTGGTCTAAATCATGTCAAACTGAATTATAAGCCACTAAAACTTTAATAAATTTGTATTTGATTACTTGCATTTTAAATTAGTGGCTAACCATATTTAACCATATCAAAGTGGCTTATCTTTCTAGATTACCCAACTCTAGAATGGGTGGATTAAAACTGGAAGAGAAGCAGCAATTGTTTTAGATTTTTTACATGATTGGATGGTTATGCTCTGTGCTGACAATAAAATTGATGATGAAAAGAGAGATTGGTCAATTTAAAGTGATACAGTGTGGTGTGATTGTTGATAACTGCCAGATCTGTTGGATCTAACCCCACAATCTCCAGTTATTACCGTTACAGATCAACCATGCAACTCACATGCAACTAGCATGTAAATCCCCATATTTCCCCTAACTCCCAATATTTCACAGGCTATATAAAGTCACCATTTCCCCAATAAATATATATCCTATTTTCATAATCTTTTGATTTTACACTGGCCTTGCCTAAATTGGTAATACACCAGTTATCCCAGAAAACTCTTGACAACCTCGCCAAAGGAGAATTTGATCAAACTAACAAATTTGGACCTGCCTTATCTATATTGCACACTTTATTGAAGCAACAAATAACGGTTTAAATTATAAATATAAATATTAGTTTAAACAAGTAGATTGTTGGCTTGGACATTTTGAAATTCTTATCATTCAAGTGACATAATAGAATATTCCAATTGGATGCATCACCTGATCTAAGTGGCTGCATATTGTTCAGAGTAAACCTTGCTTGACACAGCTTCATCCCAAAGGAACATCAGTGGAGTAAACTAACTATGATAAAATTATGTTTCCATATGATGATTTTCATGAAATTTAGAGGACGTAGATAAATTTTTCAGATGATTCCGATCAAAATGGTACCAAACATGATAGCTCTAGCTGCTCTAGATGCTGAGATATATAGTTAAGCGCTGGAATCGGGTTCGCGTCATAATCAAAGGCTCGGACTCAATTTGAAATTATCTAAATTTACTTTTAATGCACACTAAAAAACTAAAATCAATGTATCTCAGTGAATACTAAGCCGATTTTGATGTCCAATAGCTTATTTAAAAGCTGCAGATCAGCTCTACATTTTTGCAGACATTAAAAATCAATTACTAAATTTCAAAATAATTAGTTTATACTTACTAAACTTAATAGTGATACTATAATTATTTAGGTTTAGTTTTTATTTATACTTGGAGTATACAATTTTAATTTTAATTTTAAATAAATATAATTGAAATTACTTTTTAATAAAGCAATTAAATAAATTTTAATTAAACATGCAATAAGTAATACAAGCCTAAAAAGACAATAAAATAAATTTAATTGATTTGTTAAATTCAACTTCAATTCTGTCCTTGGACGGGGCAACCACCTAGTTTTATATTAATATCATTAAATCTTGTTTACTCTACTAACACTCTTGGTGATGAAGCAGTGACAAGCAAAGTTGACTCTGAAACATTCCAGCCCCTTGAATCAGCTGGTTAATCTGAGTGGAGTATTTTAATTTCACTTTAGGATAAATAAATCTTGCCTGTTTACTCCACTAACATTATTGGTGATTAAGCTGTGACAAGTAAAGTTGACTCTGAAATATTCCAGCCCCTTGAATCAGCTGATTAATCCAAGTGGCCTATAATCTCATTTCAACATAATTTAGGCCACACTCCACTATAACAACCTACATGATTTCCTAGGGTTGGCAAGGCATTGTAAGTAAAGATGATTCAATTTAAGCCTTTAGCTTGACCATTAGCTTTAAAATGAAATAATATGACAAATGAACTCAAGTTGAATCCTTAAAATTAAAAAGCACACAAGTTGATATTACAGAAAATTGCTCACTTTTATACAATTTAATTTCTAGAAAGCTATATGACATTTTGAATTTTACTTTACAGCTCTAATTTTATTGCATTTTTATAAATTTAATGAAAAATGTGTAAATGAATCTCATTAAACAGTTATTGTTTCAACTTTTAGTTTTAATAAATTGAATGAATTTTAAATACATATATTAAAATTATTTATTTATTTTTACTTTGTAAGTCATAATTATCAATCTTAGTAGCAGGATGGATTCTAAAGGAGCTTGGTTAGGGAGAAGAATGATCACTTTATTGGATATAAAACATATTTACTGTTTTAAAGGTATTCTTGCTGCATCCCTAGCCTTCAGCATGTGGATTTACCACCATAGGGCACAGAGGTGGATCTGTTTTCTGGAGAGATGAAATTACATCCCTTCCAAGAAACTTTTATGGACCCATAAATTTCTTAAGTCTGGAAAATCCAAGTTTTGGTTTAAATCCAGCTGTACCATCCCAATAGATACTAAAATTGCATTTTCTCCAGAACAGGAAACTGCATTTATTGTAATCATAATCTCAAGCACTAGTGCTTTATTTATTATTTATTGATTACTATTTTAGTTTAAATTAATTTATGATCTAATGAGAACTATTAATTCAATATCTAAATTTAAAACCTTTGTTACTATTTGTATTTAATTCCACTGGTATTATTTTACTTACTTCTCCATACCCACAATATTCTCCTAGAGCTGATACAATTCAGCCTTTTATGAGACTTTGGAATTATAATTTTGAAGGTATAAATAGAAGCAATTATCTCACTATTCTTTAAGATGCCAAGAACAAGAACTTATACTAGGATTTCAACTGGTGGCTGCATGGCCAAACAACAATCCATTGTAGCTTTTTCCAACCTACCAAAGAAAGCTAGTCCTCTCAAAGGGATTCCATATCCCATGGGCAGGGATAGGAAGGCTTTTAAGTCACCAGAAGCAAATATGCAACCTCTCAGCAAAAGAGCCTTCTTTACCAGCCTGATAATGCATCTAGAAAAGCTTAGCTTAAAGGAGTCCCATGATACTGGTGAAGATATTTCTATTTCTATTTCTACTGTGCTGCTGCATTCATTATTTCAACATTTAACCTTGAATAAATAAATAAATACCCTTTTAATTTATTTTTTGAATAGTAAATTTAAATCAAATATAATTTTTAAACCAAAATTATTATGTTTATTAGTTAACACAAACAATCTTTAGATATATTTGACTCATAAATTTTAGATATGAAATCTTAGAATCTGATAGGTCAAAATATAGTTTACATATAATGATTGATAAAAAGTATTATGCTATATTGCTAGAGATTTTGTAATTAATAAAAGAAATTTTAAAATATTTAATAGCAATATTGAAGCTAATTATTATTAGTGATAATTTATAAAAATATTATAAAATATAAAAATAGCTAATCATTATTTTTTGTTGATTCAAAAGGGTTTAAAAAGAAAGGGGATTGGTTAAGATTTGAAAATGACTGATTGTTTAGTAAAGTGAATTTCTGATAGAGTTTAAATAAAAAAGATCCTGAAATCAAAAAACTTCAAATCAGTAGATTTTTATCTCTACATACCTTGAAAATACACTGTCATTTATTGACTTTGCTTTACCTGAGTAAAATGATTAATAGCCTGAAAGATGAATTTCTTTTAACCTGATGGTCATTAAGTTATGCTAGAGAGAATTAATATAAGAAGCACTCAACATATTGCAATTAGGTTTAATTGATCTCTTAAGCCCTCAATACAATAGGCCTTAGTCAATAGATGCCAGAGCAATTAGGAACATACACAGCTCATCTATTGAGACCAATCTCTGATTGTCCAAAATTATTTTGGAATATTCTAGCAGCCCAACAGGTTAATAGTAAAATAGGGTTGATATCAAGGCACCTGATTATTTACAAGATTTCCAGAGAATAAAAATATTTGATAGTAATTTACACTGGCAGCCTGCTGGTGCCACTAAAAATACTCAGGTGTTGAAATGCCTACATTTTGTGGAAGATATTCACTAAAAATATAATAACTGATTAGTACCACCACCACCAGTGTGCTAATGGATTGCACATAAAAGTTATTTAGATAGTACCCTGCTTTGAACACTATTCAATTAAACCCTATGCAGACAATTTCATGTATGAATGACTCTGGGGGCTAATGCCAGCATTTTTATATATAAAGATGACCTGATCAAGAGTTGAAAGTGACAGATGAATATCCTGGCAAGACAACACCAGTCTTATAGAAGCCCTTAAGTGAGGCTTATTGAAGTCAGAAAAAGCATACTTAAGCTACTATAAAACATTTTTACATTAGATCTACTATCTAAGTTCAAAGACCTTTGTCATTACTCTGAGATACCTGCAAGCTGCTACCAGTATACACTGCCGCTCATAGTTCAAGTAGCAACTTAAACATCTAACATATGTTAACTCCCTTGGTTGTTGCCTTGCAGAATTTGAACCAAGGATCCCAAAACAACACAATAACAGCTTGTTGTATTACAAGAAAAGCAATTAAATAATTGGATAAGATCAAAATGACACCTTATAAAGTAAACAATGCTCAGACTGCCAGCTCTGATAGCAGAGCAAAATTCTGATACTGCTTTTTTTAAAAAGAAAGTCTGACAATAAAATAATTATTTAAGTTACCTTTTTAAAATATTTTAATTAGTAGGTTACATAAAAAACAGCATATAGCTCAAAATTTGATGAGAATCTAAATGAAACTTTGCTTTAAATAGCTATAAAAATACTAATATTTAATCTTTTTACTAAAGAATAAAATTAAATGTACTGAAATCAAAGTCCAAAAGCTCTTCATTTTTGTCAGAATCATTTTATCTGATGATCCTGACAACTTTAGTCTCAATAATTTTCTTTCTGGTGATTTAAACTTAACCATTAAAGGGTTAAGTTTAATTTTATTGGTGCTTATTTAGAAGAATAAACAGTGGCTGCATGTTTTGATTTTTAATAAATAGTTATATTTTGGATCTTGATCTTTAGAGCAATATTAGATTAAAATACTATGCCAAAGCAGGATTTAAACCAGGGGTGATATTAAAATATTGATCCAATCTTGTTGATACATCAAAGTTTTCTTTAAACATTTCAGATGTCAAATTCAAGATTTCTGTTGACTTTAGCCAATAAAATCTAAGCAATTGCCCATGTGACATCTTCCAAAAAATATGGACTGTGGTTTTTTATCATCCACCAGATGATATTTTAAGTCTTTTAAAATTAGGAAAGTACAGAGAAGCTGTGACTTTGGCATAACCTGTGGTCCATAATAATTGTTGTCATCAGAAGTAGCAAGTCTGACAGGACCCAAAACCCAAAAAATTAGACAATTTTTCCTACTTCTGAATATTGCTTCATAAGTTGTTGTCTCAATATTTTACTATAGAAATCAATATTTCATAGCAACATTATGATCTTTTGCTCTCCACTTAATGAGAATCAATTTAGGAAAAGTATTCAGAATATCAACTCTTTATTAGACAACTAATATTGAGGTTGGCCTGGCTGCATGTGTTTATTCAAGTTAGCTCACAACACTAAGAAGAGAATTAAGTAGCTTTAGGGCGTTGCAACTGGGAGCCAACCTTGGGTGTGTGTGATTTGTGAAGGAAGATTTCTTGACAACTTTCACAGCTCACTATCCTTTCTGACGCTATACAAATATTCCTCAATCTGAGCAAAGTAGCTTCTACCTGGGCAATATTCCAGGGCTAGCTAGCTAGCCTGACTGACTGACTACTAGTTGGTGGAGGTGATTTTTACTCTATCAGAGCTATCCCAATACAATAGAATCAGAGTCTTTTATCTTAGAGTGTTTGGAATGGCATGCTAGTACATGATGAACTCTTTCATAAGTGTTCAGATGATGACCCATATAATAGCCCCTTTATTTTAGGATATAATTAAAGTTTAAAACATTAATTATTATGAGATGTCTATTTGGTTGCCTGTTAAAGTAAGCTGATTAATTGCACACTATCTTATTGTTTGATTTATTAATTAGGAACATAGATTTTTTAATGTCAAAATATGATTTGATAATTGAATCATTGATCCTTCAGCCTGCAGCCCGCAGAATTCTTGTTGAAACCATTCCTAAGAGTGATTGACAGCTGGCCTGTGTTAATTGGTTAAATCTGTTAATTAATTAATATCCTAAAATCTTGACACCATCTCTAATAGTGTTGCAACTGAACCAATGAAGATTCAGTATTTGGGATTGGGGAAGACAACAGTCCAATAAAAAGGACGGGAATGAATAGAATAAGGTATTGTTTATTGTAGAATATTGTGATTAATATATCATATGAGGAATGCCACAATGCCACAAGGGGGTGGCATAGTGGGAAGTTCTATGTAAGCTTCAAAGCCAAGGAATAACTTGTGCGGGGATCAGCAGGTCAAATTGGTAGTGCTCCTAATTAGAATGAAGTACCCGCCATTTGATATTGCCACCAGATTGGTTCCTGTTGTTAGATATGTCATGGAGTGACTCATTGAGCGCCCCCTGTGTATTGTAAGATATGTTTCCAGACTTGCCTGCTAACATATCTTACAATATATAGGGGGCGCTCAATTAGTTGCCCCATTACATATCTAACAACAGGAACCAATCTGGTGGCAATATCAAATGGCGGGTACTTCATTCTAATTAGGAGCACTACCAATTTGACCTGCTGATCTCCGCACAAGTTATTCCTTGGCTTTGAACCTTACATGGAACTTCCCACTATGCCACCCCCTTGTGGTCTTGTGGCTTTCCCCATATGATATATTAATCACAATATTCTACAATAAACAATACCTTATTCTATTCATTCCCGTCCTTACTATTGGACTGTTGTCTTTCCCAATCCCAAATACTGAATCCTCATTGATTCAGTTGCAACAATAGCTTGAAAAGCAAAGGTTCAGATGTTAGTGTTAATACTGCGTGGTTTGAAACTCCAAAAGCTGTTTTGTGTTATTTTCTGTTGTTCTAAAAACCAAAAATGAGGTTAGACTGATTTTCAGGGAACTAACCTTGGGCAGCTGGACCATTGTTTTCTGAGAACGTACAGGCTACAGGCTTTGCAGGCAGGGTTTACCACAAGATTGGGGCTATGTGATAATTGGGGAGAAGGTTAGTAGGAAATAAACCATGCTTTTAACTGTAATAAATTTGTGGTTTCAGCAACAACCAAATGGTTGCCACTAAAAATTCCTGGGAGACCAAAAGAGGAGGAAGAAATCAACTGAACACCAAAAGCAACAGAAAAAACCAAATGACCAAAATAGACTAAAAGATTTTAACTTTATTAGAGTATAAAATGATGAAGCAAGGTCTTTTATAGCTCTTGTATATTTAAGAAGGAGGGAATTGAAATGGTAGATTGAATGTCACAAAACCAATCAATCAATGAAATGAGAAGATATGGGGGCCTTTCTCAAGGTGGGAAAATCTTGACAAATTTTGGATGGACAGAATCAAAAAGGAACCCTGACTCAACTAAAAGTTGAGGAACCTGCTTTGGACGCAATTACCACTGCTCCTGGCTGCTCTTACACATGATATTTAACCAGGGGTGTCTTTTGGGTGGGTCAGGTGGGCATCTTTGGAATAACTCTAACATTATTAATTCAAGGGCTTTCCTTGAGATTTTTCAGGAACTTTTTGTATAATTTTTTGAACAAAATTTGGTGGAGATCCCCAAGCATTTGGCGGGAATTTAAGTGGAGGCCTAGGAGGAAAGTGTGACTTTACAGGTAAATTTAATAAGGTAGGATATCAATTTTCCCAACCAGAACCACAGGTGGGGCTGGCATCATTGTGTCAATTACCCCAGCAATGGTGATGTACACAATCCCAAACAGCTTATTTGTGTGGTCCAGGGGGAGCTCAGGAGTGGATGTGGGCATCAGTTTGGGAGTGATTGTTGGTTCCATGTCCAACTGGTATGCAGACAGGAAATTGTATTTTTCTCTGAATAATTTTGGTTCAGTTAAGTGTCAAGGACCTTTTCATTATATCTAGTAGACAATTTTATGAAGGCCAGAGAGCTTGCTCCAGTATTTTCTCAAGAGAGTATTCTTTGTATTTGGGCTTCAAAAGGGAATTCTTTAAAGTGAAAAGGACCAAATGAGGCGCCTGGTAGACAATAAACTGTTGGCAGTGGGGCAGGCGGACTGGAAGGATTTGAACTGAGTTGGTAAATAGCAAAGATAAAATATGGAATTAATTGGAAAAACCCATATCTCATAAGTTTTATTATTAAAAAAGGCAATTATCATCTTAGTGTGGGGTCTATGAATTTATATAGTACTGTAGAGGATCTAGGAAATTCATGCTTGCTTCTTCATTATCCCAGTTTGTCTCTGTTATGATTTGACAGGGAATCCTTTAGGTGAGCTTTGATGAACTTAGATACAATGCAATAAATCTTGGTGTTAATCTTGTTGCCATCTTGTGATCACTTCCACATCTTTCACTTCTTATAGTCTTAGCTGCAGATCATCTCTTTCATTCCATGATAGTCTTCTTTTAGTTAAAAGCCAAAAACATAAAGCATAAAATAATTGAGGGAAAAGCAACTATCATCACAAATAAGCATCATTATTAATTATTATCATGTTTCCATTATATACCAATCAGTTTATAATTGGCTGAAAACACCTCCAGTTCTGGGATCACATCTGGATTCTTATCACATGGTTTATGACATAACATTGTCATATAATCCAGACCTTTACCAAAAAAGATCTTCACACTCTTAACCAATAAGAATGTTCCCTAATACAATCCAGAATCACCTGATTCCTTCCATGGAAATGTATTGTTTCATATTGAAACATTATAGACTCCTGACGCCAAACCCCTGTGGAATATATGTATTCCTGATTCAAGCTATCATTGTTCCAACTGGGAGCCAGCTGATCAATACTAAATGCATAGACACCATTGTCTACATTTAGCTGTTTTTTATATTAACTGGTTTTTTACATTAAAAACCCATTAAAACGCTTCAAAACTCAACACAGGTGCCACCACAGTCCTCAGGAACTTTCCCAGTCAGAGTCACAACGCCCCAGTGCCTGAAACCTGCACTGGGTGGTGCCTCAGCGCTTTAAAAATCACTAGACTGTATTTGGCGCTTCTAACCTAATAATTTTGCCAAATTAGCGCTTTTAAACCACAATTCTGGGGTTAACTTTTGGTTAACCTTAACCAAACTTCTTGACACATTCAAGTCAATTAACAATATAATTAAATTCTCATAAATCATATTTCCTAGTATATATTAATTAACCTTCCCAGTTAATTAATTTGTTTGAAAACAAAAAGTCTTTACTTGACACATCAAGTTCATTTTGTCCCTATGATTAAATCCTCATTAATAATATTCAAGGGTATCAATTAGCTTTTGTGGTTAACCAATTGGTTTGAGACATCTAGTCTCATAGTCTGAATCATTCAGTTTATTTATTTTGTCCCTCAATTAGTACAGCCTAATTGATTCCTGAGTAATCCATTACTATGTTGGAAAATTTCTCCAAGGACAATCTATTGTTTTGAATTTCAAACAATGAATATAATCACAATTGAACCACTTTGTGAAACCACAGCTCAACATGACTGTAGTAAAATCACAAGTACCCTGCCTCTAAACTTTACATCTATCATGGGGGTTTATCATAGGGTCAGGAAATGTGTGGTTGGGTGTCAAGGGCGCTTGGTTTCTGGAGCAGCAAAATGGCACTTTTGCTGACGGGTTGCACATTGGTTGGATTCTCAGGAAAGTCATTCAACCCTTTTGTTCTTGAGCAGTGGTCATGGGAGCAGTCTTCAGGTCTGTGTTTTCCTCAGGTGGTGGTTCTTTATTGGTCAACCAAGTAGACTTCAGACTCATAAAACTGATAGTAGGAATTTATTTTCCTCCATTAGGTAATTCATCTGGTTTCTCATTGTAAGCTGTGGCTTCTGTGGTTTGGCTGGTATTTTCATCCTGGTAGTCATGTACAGCCTCATCACAAGAGGGTTCAATCCCAAGAAAATGCAGGTGGCTGGTCCCTTGGTCCTCAGGGCTGGCGGCCCGCAAGTAGTCAGGGCCAGGGTTCAAAACCTGCCTTTAGGCCCAGGTTTTAAGGAGATAAAAATTGTCAATCCTGAAACTATTTGAAGCTCTGGTTAATACTAATTCAATCTGTTAAGTCTTTTTCTATAATTCATAAATTTCTTATGAAATATTTAGTGTTATTTTTACAGTTGAGTATTCTCAAACAAGCCACTAAAAATCATAGTTTAAATTCCTCTAATTATTTAAAAGTAGTTGAGTATCTAGCAATCTTTATATGCCCCACAATTATTTCAGATCATTGGCTTAAAAATTTATATTTAAGATTTGTATTAAAATCTTTGCTTAAATCAATAAATCTTATACTCTCCTAAACTTCTTACATTTTTTCAGATAAGATAAAACTTTCACCATGAAACTACCCAAGTCTTCCAATCAGATTTTTTTGAGTATGAATTGTTTATAATGTCCATTTTAGTGAGTATGATGTCAACCTCTGTGCCAGTAAGAAAAAACAAGTTATTGCACCAAGGTGCCTTCTAATTATAAATAGAATTGGTGGTGTGTAATCCCAAAGTAGTGATATACCAGTTTATCCTCTTGAAAATCCATGCTTGAAAGAAATCTTCAGCTCCAAGGTCTCATATGTAAGATCAAGTGAATTCCAGATCTTTTATCTTCTCATCACTGCCCTCTTACTAGCATATCTGAGGTCTTATTATTTCCTAATCTTCTCCAATTCTCTCCATGGTCAATAATTTCTTATTGAGGAGCTTTTTTATATATTTATGGTTTTTCTCCTTTAGGTACTGTTATTAATGGCCCCAAGTTTGTGGCTCTTGCTTGTAAGATTGAGAATTATTTCCCAAGAGGGTGAGAATCTGATAAATTTAGTATTGAAGACCCAAAAAAGGATCAAAATTTTAAAAAAAAACATGTAATATTAACTTCAAGATAAATTAAAGGATAAAAAATAATTTAAAAATATGTTATAAACGGCCCAATCTCATGCTAAAGTTTAGCAAAAAGACTCAGATTTACCTGTAAATTATTTGATTGTATTTTTTAGTAATTTTTTATTATGTAAAAAACAGTAATGGAGAAAATTTTATCTGATCACTTAGTGATTTACTAAATGAAGTAATAGGGTGTGAAAATCAAAAATATCCAAGCTCAAGCTTCATAATTCATTTTTTTATTGCTAAAAATATATTTCAATTAAAACTATAAATTCTTTACTTTATTAAATAAGTGTTATGACCAATTTTTGTATCAAAAATTCCTTTATGATATGAAGAAGGACCCATCTGAAAGGCCCAGTACATAACTGAAGTCATCCTCATCGTTTAAATAATAACAGTGCCCCTTACTCTCATACCTATTGTATAAAGCTCATTTACTCAGTGAACTCAAATCTCTTACATAAATGAACCTCTACACTGTTATAATTTTAGGAATAATTGGCAAAATTGTGTTATTTCTTAACAGTTTTACACATATTTAACTTTTAGTTGGCTTCAAAACAGGGAGAATCTTTTGAAAAAATGATTTGAAACCCCTTTTTTCAGTATACTTTCTTTTTGCTGCTATCAAATTGTTCCCTGGGTCAAAGCCAGAGACCAATTTGGTTGGGGTGAAACTCTTTTGGTGTACAAGATCTAGTATTAGTTCACTATGACAGATCTGAAACAATCCAAACTTTTATAGCAAATATCCTAGCATCATCCTTGTGTGAGCCCCATAAATCATCACTTTGGCCAGCTTTTGTTCATCACTAGAAGTGTAGAGATCCTGAAGCAGCGCTCCAAACTTACTCCACAGAAACTCTTGTTTTCCTGGAAAAAGCTTCAAATCTTTTGTCTTCTTTAACTTTTTCATCCTTTGTTTGGCTATGTAAAACCTTTCTGTACCTCTGACTACTGCTCTTCTTTCCAGCACTAGGATAATAGAACTTAGATAATCATTTATACTTTAAAGCACTTATTTTTTAGGGGTAGTTAAAGTCTTTGTTGAATTAAGAATAAACATCCCCCTAAAATCTTCCTACAGTTTCACTGATTATATAATTGCTATGTGAGTTCACTGAGCTATGGCTCTATTTTTTCTGAGCCTTGTAGACAAAGCAAATGTTTTTCTGCTAGCTAATGATAGGTGCTAAAATAACTGAAATTTTTTCACATCAACTTTTAGAAATAATTTAAACTCTTTTTTATACCCTATATCTATCAAGTTTCATTAGTGTTGAGTATATACTTCTTGGCAGGATATGAAGCAAGATAAAGGGGAAATTAAGAAGAGAATGATACTTTATAGATAAAAATTTAGATTATTATATAGTATCATGGGAAGCCATATACTGTCCATGTACCTCATGGCAGTTATGATGCTTGCCCAGGTAATGTTCTGCTTAGGACTCAGAAGGGTTGATCCCTATATTAGATGAAAAATTTTAAAAGTGCCACCAACTTAATGATTAATTTGAGAATTTTTATGATTCACATGGAGTCAGTTTTCAGGTGAGGGCTGATTTGAATGAAATAAAGGATCAATGCTTGAAGTTAGAAAGTATAATAGTGGCCTAAGACAGGTAAATGTTTGTTGAGGAGAGGCATGATACAGGGGAGGTCCCTGTATAGCACTCCAAACTGAATGAGAAGTTGTGACTGATTAAAAATAATGAGCTGAGGAAGCACTGATATCCTAAGTCCATCTGTGGGAGGTCTGCAGGTGGCAAACTTTACTTAGTTTGAGGAAAAGGTTTCCCTGTCTGTGTCTTCCTGGTAGCTTTGAGGAGGTCTTGAAGTCACCAGAGAGGCGTGGATATGCCCAGGAATATCATCAAGGTAGTTGCCTGGGGAAGCGGCTGCAAAACTTGGTAATTGATAGGTTTCTGGGATTTAAAGTTGGTTATTTTGTGACTGAAAGCTCATGCTCCCCAATTGAGTGAGTAAAAACAGCTGCACAGACATCAGGATTGTCTGTGGCTGATGACCTAAAGTGGTGGTCACTGATGGGGGCCTAGTCAAACACTTAATCACTTAAGTAGACTTATTTCATGAGTCTGAGGTGTTAGTAATAGGGACTTCAGAGAAGGACAAAACCTCAATGGTTTATACAGAGAGGGAAAGAACCTTGTTAGTTCACACAGAGAAGAACCCTGTGTCAGGGATCCAGCCTTGTGTGGCTGGCCTGTCATTTTGAGGGGTAACTTGGGCCAGGTTTTTTGCAGGCAATTCCCACCACAAGAGGG
>QTSX02003349.1:0-13989 GCA_014839935.2 Entomophthora muscae
TGGGGTGTTAATTCCCCAAGAGGGAGTAATCAAAGATGTTGCAACAGTATCTTTGGTGCTTGCCTGGTTGGCTTGTGCAGTGTGATTCCCAGTTCAAGGATGGGTGTTGTTGGCTCAATTATTTTGCTTGTTGGGTCGAGGATCCTTCCTAGCTGAAAGACTCTCTTTGTGCTTGTTGGTTGCATGTCAATTGTCAGATTTTTGGGCCGTGTATTTGCCTTCCAAGAATACTTCCTCAAGGATCTTGCAGCAGGTCATATCAAACTGACGTCTAATGTGCATGGGAAGGCTATTGTAGAAGTCCAAGTGTGGCCCAGGTTCATCAAAGTTGATGGTGTTGGGTGTGTGGTCACATAGGTCTTTGTATGCAGCAATGTACTCCTCAATTGTTCCTGTCATCTTGAAGGTTCAAAGTTCTGTCATTATTACTATGTCAGAATCCTTCATGGAAAACTTTTTGAGGAATGCACTCTTGAATAGCTCACAGTCTCCATTTTGGTTGGGGTGTTGGGCTATCCATCCACTTACAAAATATGATATATTTCCTGTAACATGGAGGGCAATTTTGCAGACCCAGAGACTTTGGGGGTATTCTACTTGCTCAAATTTGCTTTTTGTACTTTTAATTCAAAGAGAAGCGTTTTCTTGGTGTAGTCCTGCAAAGGCACCAATTTCAGCTGTACACAGGCGTTGGAATACAATATTGGGTATATCAGGCTGCTGTGGTGCTGTTATGATTGGTAATGTGGGTAACAGTCTGCGGGCTTTGAGAGTGTTTTATTGTTTAATGGGTACAAGGAGAATATTGTAGATGACAAGTCCTGGAGGGACGTCTTGTCCTACTTCATAATCTCTCCAATTGTTAGAGAGTGACATTGCTTGGGTTTTTTTCTTGGGAGGAATTTTTCCTTTGAGTTGGGTAGGTATGGATAAACTATCTGTGCTACCACTGTCGAGTTTATACTTCTGGGAAGTATAATAAACAGAAAAGGGGAAGATTTAAGAAGAGAATGATACTTTATTGGATATGAATCTAGAATAATATATAGTATCATGACAAGCCACATACTGTCTATGTACGTCATGGGAGTCATGGGGCTTATCTTAGTAATGTTTCTCTTGAGTCACAAGGCTTAATCAAGTTGTGATCCAATTAGGACCTGGATTGAGTGATCCCTGTCATAGATGGTTGACTGATAATGGTGCCACCAGTTTACTGACTGGCTGGTGAACCATTTGGTGAATCATTTGATGAGCTATTTGGTGATCTACTTGGGGCATTGATTCCCTGAGAGGGAGTAATCAAATATGTTGTGACAATAACAATGTTGCAACTGAACCAATGAGAGTTCAGTATTTGAATTGGGGAAGACAACAGTTCAATAGAAAGGAAAAGAATGAATAGAATAAGGTGTTTTTTATTGTAGAATATTGTGATTAATATAATATATAGAGAAAGCCACAAGGCCACAAAGGGGTGGCATAGTGGCATGTTCCATGTAGGGTTCAAAGCCAAGGAATAACTTGTGCAGGAATCAGCAGATTGAATTGGTAGCGCTCCTAATTAGGAGGAAGTGCCCGCAGTTTGATATTGCCATCAGATTGGTTCATGTTGTTAGATATGTCAAGGGGTGACTCATCAAGCGCCCCCTGTTTATTGTAAGATATGTTGACAGGCAAGTCTGGAAACTTGGTTGCAAAACCAAACCTGTACAATTTGAGCTCTCCTTATCTTATTTGATTTTGAGTAGAATACATATTTAAAGCCCACATCTACATTAAGGAAATTTACCCTTTCTTTTAAATCTCCTTTCATCAGTCAACCCATGTCCTCTATTATAGTGCCATTATGGTTGAAAACCCACTATCCTTAAATTAAAAATAGGCATTACAAGCCAAAATTTACAAGTGGTTACCTACACAAATCTAACCATCAAGCATCTTTGGAGCATTAGCTCTTCCAAAGTAATTCAGCTTTTTCCAACCTAATTTAACCACCAATTCCAATGCTACCAGATTATTCATTAATGCCTAGCAAGCTAAGTTCCTTGCTTATAACATTTCCTCATAATAGCCTACTTTGGTTTAAAAAAATTACTGCTGTAAGGTAGTTCTGTAACCTGTTGAGTTAAACAAAACTACCTCAGCCCAGAACAAAAGAAAACTGGTTCCAAATTAAGTTCAATCCTAAACATCAAAGTTAGTATCTAAACAGATACCTAATTTCCAAAAAAAATCCCATTATATAAAAAATAACCTAAAAATGGGACATCCAAAAAGAAAAGAAAAGAGAACTGGATGAGCCACATTATGGATGCAATATAGATAAATCAGTACAGTGTTTGACATCAAACACACCACAATCAAATAACATACTGGAACAAGCACTGAAGTGAAATTTTTCACACAAAACAACACATCCCCAGAAGATCTGCACTGTCATCATGGTGTAACTATAAACTGGTATTTTAATAGCAGCTCCACCAAAATTCAATCAGGGACTCACCATACTATTTACATTGCTGTGCTTATAAATTTACATGGTTAGTTTTGGGAGGAAATCTGAAATATGGGCACAGAATTAAAAAGGTTGGTCCCCTGGCTATATTTCAGCTCTCTGTTTTGATGAGACTTTATTACTTTTTAACCTAAAATGATGTTCACAAGTGATAAAAACTTTGATATCATTTAGGGGCAGTACCAGGAGCTGCTCAAGCCAAGGTTATAAGGTACAGGGGTGCAGCTACTTTGAGTCCTATCTACATCCAGAAGCTCAACTTAATCCAAGGGGTAAGGGAATTGTATGTATCTTCAAATCAACTATGGGCTAACTATTTAATCACCACCATGAATCAAAGTGTCAAACCCGCAGGCTTGACCCGCCAGCAAGGTTCCAACCAAGCAGGTTTGTGACCTGCAATCCAATTATCTGATCACCTGAAGCCAGACTAGGAAGTCAACTCAAATTACCAAATCCAACAACATGAACAGATGATGATCCTTCACGGTGGATACCTCAATTTGGCGCTTGGCTCTTTATCAGGATCAAGCCACCCCCTTCTTCCATCCAGCCGTGTGATGACCAATCTTGTTCCTACTATCCTTGATTCACATGAACTATATAATCACTGTCTCTCCAATAAAGATTATTATCTAGCTTCTAAATATTTTCCCCGTGTAACTCTGCTAAAACAGCACAGTTACAACAAAAGCAAGATCAGGTCCAGCCTCAGCACCAGATTAAACCCAAGTAACTGTTCCCCCTTCACCTCAATTCAACATTATTTGGGGATTCAAGCCAATTAGACACATATAATTGTGTCTTGGTACTGGCATAGCCAATATGATTAAAAGAAACAAACTTTGACCCATGGAGTTGTGGAGGACAAGGTGAATCTGAGCATGAGTGAAATGACCTCCAGAGAAGTTACCTATTTCTAAATCTCTATTAGGCAACCCTAAGACAGGAAGTTTAAGTTGTTATGAAGCATGTCAATACAGGTATTTCTAATGTTGCAACAGAACTAATCCTAGTTTAGCTTTTGTATTAGGAAACACAGCATCCTGGGAAGGGGCAAAAAGAGGATTGGTGATTGGCGGCAACTACATCTCATCTGAGTCTATTAGTAAACCTCTTGGCTCATTGAGAGACTCAAGCCTACTCTTTTCCATGGAAATTATCCAAACCTATCCGCAGCAATCTCAGGATTTTGATGGTATTCTTCCTTTCAAATCTGAATTTAGAAGTAGCCAACCTTCTGGAAGCCCAACAAAGACAGCTATTACCAAATCTACTGCAGAGTTAGCTCAATACCCCTTTGGTATTCTTTCTGCCCCCAAAAGCCTGCTAAGGCTATAAATACCTAGTGCTCTCTTCAGAAATAAACTTATTATTTCTTGCTCTATATATACTTCATTTGAGTGTTATCCTCATAAGCTGTAAGGAACTTATTATCAGTTTATAAGTTTTTATACTGTTGCCAAATCTCAATTAGTAAGTTCTGCTCCTAAGTCTCAGCCATTGTTTTTATTTATTATAAACAATAGTAGCTATTATTTCTTCAGAGTGCAAACATCTTATTCTCTTCAAAAAGCTGGCACAATATTTAATTGTAGTCAAATTCATCTTGTGGAAACCCCCAAAGATTCTGACAGGGATAAAAATATGTATTTTTAGAATAATTAGATTCCTATAACAAGTCAATAAGTCATTAGATCACTGAGGGGGTTGCACTATGGTGGTGATCTGGATAAGATCATGTGTGAGATTCTTGTCATAATTGTATTAGCTTCTGCTGTAGATTGGATCATACATGAATGGCCAAAGGCAACAAAATGGATAATCCTGATTTCCATTTAGATTCTTTTTCACAATCACAGTTCTATTGGATAAGACAGGATCAATACCTCAATTGCTATAGCTATGTAAATAGGTTCTGGTCAAGATATTACATTCATGTTAGATCATGTTTTGGAACAATCAGCTATTTTCAAAGCAGGTAGCTGACACCAATCAGATATAATAGATATTGCACACTACCTTTTTCTGTTGAATTGGCCAAATTTTTAGATTGGGCAAGAGCACAACTGCAAGCGCCACTCTGGACTCCAGAAAATTGTGAGGTTCTCCTAGCAATAGTGCAAAGCTAATAGCATCTCTCTATCTATTGTGCAGCCAAAGACATATTTAAACTATTTTATTTTCTCCAATAGTCATATCATTTTACTCACTTTATATTTAAATAAGCCAATCTTACTTATTACCTCTAATTAGAAGGTAAAGACTTAAGAGTTCATATCTTTATTATTAGCTTGTGATTAGGCTGTAACCATAATCTAACTAAGAATAAACCTCAATACTTAAGACGTCCCCAAGGGTTATTCATAGTAACTCTTATAAGTAGAAATAATACTCTGCAAATTCAGGCAAATTCAGAGGGAATATGATGCTGGGTCTGATTTGGGATGACTTTCTGGGTGCCTCTGTGTGGGGCAGGAAGATATTCCATCAATTATTTTTCTTCCAACTGATTTTCCATCAAATTTGATCTATCTATGATTTTATTCATATAATGTTTTTTTAACTTTACAATAATTCAAAAAAATTAAATATACTCTATTTAAAAATAAAGTCTATGCTTCACACAAATAATTATTTTTAATTTTATTTTTTGTATTTAAGAGTCTTAATTTTAGATATTTACCTTTTGAAAAGCCAATTAAATTAAATTTAACTACCAGAAGATAAAATAAAAATGAAAAGGCTTTTAAGGAATAAATTTTATTGAATAGAATTTCTTTATTTTTGATTTTTTTATCATTGTAAAGTTAAACATTTTACACAAGTAAAATTATAGTTATATTAATTTTTACTAAAAATCAGCTGACAGTAAAATAATTGACAGAATATCTTCCTGCCTACTCTGTGCACCATGAGATATGGTTAATCTTGGAATGTCAATTCTGGTTGTATCACCCCCCTGCCCCCTGCCTTCCCTGCTGTTCTCAATACCTAGGGGAATCTGTACAGGATCTGGTATGGTTCAAGAAAATTGTCTCAAAGGGAGTGTGATGGTCCACATGTAAACGGTTTTGCAGGTGAGGGTTGATTTGTATTCAAATAAAAACACTATGATGAAGTTTTACAATGTGTTTTTGGTTTGTTACAGGTAGAGGCCTAGTAGGGAATGATGCTTACTAGGGAGAGTAAGGCCTAGCTAGTAGGTGAAAAGACTACTAGAGGCAAATGTTGTCCCCACCCGGTAGGAGATATTGGCTGCTGTGGGCTAGAGGTCCTCGCCTAGCAGGGAACTATGGCTGCTAGGGGTGAGGAATGAGATAGCTCAGCAGGGGACTTTAGCTGCTTGGGGTGGGGAGAAATCCAGCCTGATGGGTAGTGTGTGCTACTCAGGCTGGAAGATGTTTATAGCCTGGCAGGTAACGCGGGCTGCCAGGGTAGAAGAGTGTGTCAGCATGGTAGGTCACTTGGCTACCAGGGCTGTAAGCTTTGGACCCCTGGCAGGTAGCGCGGGCTGCCAGGGAGGGAAAGAGCTCTGAGGGCTCTACGTACCCTGATATGCTTACAGGAGGTCTGTGAGCAAGCATCTACCTAACAGACTGGTAGGGTGTCCTTGTCTATACCCCTATGAGAGCTTTGAGAAGAACCCAGAGTGAGCTTTGGAGGGCATGGATTTGCTCAGAGATGTCACCAAGGTGGTTGCTTGGGGAAGCAGCTGCAGAACTTGGTGTGATCAGGCCTCTGGGAAGTAAATCTGATTGTTTTTCAACTGAAAGCCCAGACTTAATCACCTGGGTGAGTAAAAACAATAGTATAGACTTTGATAATCTATGGTTGGATGGGCTAAGTAGATTGCCACTTGCAAGGACCCAGTTAAATTCCAGTTCAATGTAGACTCATTCATGGGTCTACAGGTTCTGGTAACAGGGACTGAGATAATGAACCTAGGTGGTTCATAGTATGAGATTAGCAGAGAAGACTAGTAAGAAGGACTGTATGATCACAGTGAAGACTAGTTGAGGGACTTTTGGTTCATGTTAAAGTTTGGAAACTAGATCATGATGCAGGAATAGCTGATCATGATGGAAAAAAGCTATAGAACTAGAAGATACCTATGCAGGAGTAGCTTATCATGATGCAGGAGCAGCCAGAGGATCAAAAGGATCAGGATGCAGGAGTAACTAGAGGACTGATGATGGAAATAAGCTGTTTGAAGACTGGAATAAGCTGTTTTATTGACTGAGATGGACTGGTTTCTGGTTAAGCTGAAGGGCTGGAAGATGTGGTTAAAGAACAGGTTAAAGTCTCAGAAGATAATAGTGCAGGACTAGTTATGAAGCTAGAAGATGACTTAGAAGGACTAGCCAGACTGGATATAGAAGCTGGAATGCTGATTTTGGTGTCTTAGGAAAGGAAATATTAAGAAAAGAAGCAGTTAAATAATGATTTAATACTGCCTGGATATGATAGAAAAGAATTGAATATCATGTGAATAAAAATAAATAGAGAAAGAAATTATTTACAGTGTTTAAACTGTAAAGTTATTGGGTTTGGATTGAGTAGGAAGGAGTAGAAAGGGTCCAGAAACAGAACAGAGAAACTGTGAAGGTGAATAAGCAAATTTTGCCAAGAACAACTAGGAGAGATGAAAGGAAAGCAACAGGCAAGTTCAAAGGCGCAAAACATTGAAAAAATGTGGGTAAATACGGAGAAATGTTGAAAAATTGATGGTTTGAAATTCCCTTATGTAAAACATAGGCGGAAGTGCTTGATATTTGCCAGAGAAAAGTGACAGGAATCACAGCAAAACCGTTCAAAACGCGGAGCAGTTGTTTACCTGGAGCAAGACAGCTTCAGGTTCAAACCATAGTCAAGAGAGGGTCATTTGGGTGAACTTTTTGGAAAAACTGTTGAATCAAGGCGTTTGATTAGCTGCAAGTCAACATTTATTTAATCAGTGTTTTAAGGGCTTTAACTTGAGAGTTAAAGCCTAACAATGAGGAGCAGAAGCAGAAAATTCAGGGCTTTCATTGGATGAAGTAAGTTTTAAAGTTTAATATATTGTAGAGAAAGAAAAACTGAATAGTTTAAGCTTTGAAAAACAAGAGCTCTGAGAGATAATTTGATCTGAAACAAGGAGCTATAAAAGGGGGAGCTATCTGAGGCTTCTCAGGGACTGGATCAAGTGGATTACAAAGGCCACAAGGACTACAGAATGAGCTGAAGACCAAGTTAAAGGTGCAGAAGCCCAAGTTAAAGAAGCCAGAGCTAAGGATAAGGAACCAGAGCTTGAACAGAACACAGGAGCCCAAGACAAAGGTGCAGGAGCCCAAGACCAAATACAAGGACTCCAAGAGATTTTTGGAGGACTCCAATTATTGGCAAAACCTATATTGTTTCCCTTACCTAGGCAATAAATCAGAAGGTTTCTAAGGGGATTTTCCTTCTGACTGTGAATAAAAGGCAATCTCCAGAATTAACTCATACAGAATGAACATCCTCCATGTCAACAATTTCAAAAATTGTTTTTGCTTTATCTTTTATAATTTTAATTAAAAGTTGAAAATAAAAATCAAACATTGCTTTTATTACCAATGTCAATTATTTAATCAAGAAAAAAAAGAATCTTTAATATTGAAAACAAGAAAAATATTTTTGAGAATTGTCAACATGGAGGATGTTCCATTCTGTATGAGTTAATTTTGGAGGTTGCCAAATAAAAGCCTATTACAACCCCTGCCCAAATTTTCCAGTGATTAAAATACAAGCCCTATGAGTTAGCTACCCCATATTTTTTACCCTAGTCAGGGGGAAATACCTATAGTCAAAGTTGTAGAAGATTTGCCACCAGTAAGTCTTCCCAGGAGGAGTGGGAGAGATTAACCAGGCATCTTGAAATGACAGATAGGGGAAGGGAGTTTATAGGGAATGAATTTACTAGGTTGTTACAAAATTGGTACAGGCCCACAAAGGGGTTAGCGCCTGCTGAAGTACAGGTGCATGGTGGGGATGCTTGCCTAGTAATTAGAAAAGTGCTGGAAGAGTTTGCAGTTATGCAGGCTAAGTACAAGCTTCTAGAAAACCACTCACCACTGCTGGGGAATGACAACTTCTCCAAGCCGGTCCCTGGCTACAACCCAGGACACACTTTGGGGACTGGCAACCAGGAACCCCACTGGGAGAATAGTACTGTAGGGGTGCATTCAGTAGTGATGGAGTTTATTAGTACCTGCTTTGGCACCTTCACATGGTAGGTATGATTATTAATAGCAACAGGATTGTGAATAGCAATATTAGAGCACACTATTTCTCTCTGAAAGGCTTGAGATGCTGCTCAAAGATCTATACAGCTCTTCTGATGAGTGGGCAACTTCTGAGGAAGCTTTGAATGGTGGTTTAGAGAATAATATAATTATTGAATAATGAATTGGGATCTTATAGCTGGAATTATTGTGTCAGTAACATAACTCAGATCAGTGGTTTATTATCAGGTGACAGGACTCAGATCTGGGATAAGCAGTTAGATGGACAAGTCAAGTTGAAATTGGTTTGATACCAAAACAGGCAATTTATGAATTTTAAACTAGATTGGTGATAGATGAACTGGCTTAACATCCAAACCTTTGACACTATCTTCAACTTCACATCCTGCCCCAATTCCCAGAATGTTTCTACAAAAATTTCAGTGCCATCAGATTTCTTGCCTGACTATCCAGATTGTGATATCAGCCTTGCATAAGTTTCTCTGGTGACCATTTAAGTTTTATTTGACTAAATATTTAACTATATATTACTAAACTTATCAATAAAGATGTTAAGTTCAAATACCTTATATTTGGTTTTATTTTCAATTCAGCACCTTTTTCTTTATTGAATAAAATAATAACACACTCTCTTCCCATAGTTTTAATGCAACTGTCTTTATTCATCCCTTAGGGCTAAATGTTGGCTAGTGCAAAACTCAAATATTTCTTACAAAGATTTTCCATCTTGCTGTATTGAATGCCCTCCTCAAGATTATATCACAGCAAAATGGTGCTCACTATGAGGACTGTTGGCAACTTGGCTACTCTGTTCTCAAGAAAATTCTTTTGAATTTGTCCTGTGATCACTAAAGAATACAGCTCATCTAAAGTTTTTAGCCCTCTTCATTAAGAGGGCATTTCTTACTCTCCGCATACACTAATGACCATGGTGCTGTCTCTGGGGCCTCTTATAAGCCCCCTTTGTTCTTTCTTGGTATGATCAAGTATATGAAGCTGATCAATTGCTCATTTATTATGGTACTGTTGCTTCATATTTGATCCATAACATCTGTTCTCAACTTGCAACTTAAGAATTCTACTCCTTACTATTAAAGTTTAGAATTTCTTCCAGCCTAATGAATCACATGATAACATAATTTCTTCTAGTCAACTGCCCTATAAAGCCTGCTCTAGTACACACCAGTTAGAATAAAGCTCCTGTTCCCAAATCTTAGTTTCTGTGGCTACCACTGTCTTTGATATTCATGCACATAATATGGCCTATAGATAGTTTATATATAGTCTTCTTAACCTCATCACAATAAACATTGTGACTTGCTGGCCTCACAGGCCTACTTTACCTCCTTCTTAGATAACCTTTGATATTCTCTCCCATTATATCTAAGAAACCACCTTCAAGAACTAAATTCCTCAATATGCCTGACAAACAAGAACTGACTTCACCTTAAAATTTCATCTTTGTGACTTTGAGACATTGGTGATAACTTGAATCAATTCATAGAGAACACTGATCATCAATTATCCTATCAGGGTCTAGTGTATCTTACTGGGGGATAACTTATAAGTCATCTATGAATAATATTTGACTGCTGTTCAAGAGGCCCTTTATCAGCTATAGTAATATTTTGATGCCAAATAGTGGCCCTAGATTAAGTGACACCTACTCTTCCTCCTGATAATAGTTGTCTGCATAAAGCAAATATTTGAGAGGCTATCACTGGACTGAAATAACACCTTTTAAAAGTTTGAAAAGGCTTCCAGAGCCTCAGTCAACAAACCTTCTAATTCTCAGATTGATGTCTTGACTGTCCAGAAAACTATTTTGCCACAAGATATAAACACCCTATGTGAAATTGTCTCAAATATTTCTACATGCTTCCCTCCAAAAAAAGAAAGGTGATTGTTGCCCTGGGTTGGATAGTTGACCTCATATCTTTTTTGTCTCTTCCCTATTCAACCTTTCATCAAGCCACCAATGAAATTGATGACTGCCAACAATTGCTAGAACAGGATATCCAATAGATTATTGTTGCAACTGAACCAATGAGAGCTCAGTATTTGATTGAGGAAGACAACAGTCCAATAGAAAGGACAAGAATGGATAAAATAAGATGTGCTTTAATGTAGAATATTACAATTAATATATCATATGGGGAAAGCCACAATGCTAAAGGGGTGGCACGGTGGCAGGTTCTATGTAAGGCTTGGGGCCAAGGAATAACTTGCACGGGGATCAGCAAAGTTGAATTGGTAGCACTCCTAATTAGGAGATAGTGCCCACAATTTGACATTACCATCAGATTGATCCATGTTATTAGATATGTCCTGGGGCAACTCATTGAGTGCCCCCTGTGTATTGTAAGATATGTTGGCAGGCAAGGAGGGAAACTTGGTTGCAATACCTCCCCTGCCCCCTGCTTGTTGTCAGACACCAGGATTAGAGTCTGCAGAAGATTCAGGAAGGTCCACACAAACAACTTTTGTGTTGGGATGGTGTGGAAGGGGCGCAAGCAATTGTGATGGAGCTTTTTGGTGTTTCCTTGGGCGTCTTCAAGTTGGTAGGTATAGTTATAATAGACCACAGCTATTTCAAAGGGTCCCAAGTAGTTAGGTTCCAATTTGGCTGAGTTAGGATTGAGGGCATAGACAGGGTCACCTACAGCGTACTTTGCTTTGAGGTGCTTTGTCCCCCCTTGATCTTTCCTTTTTTAATGTCCCAGTCCTTGGCCTGCCATTGGCCCAGGGAAGGGGTAGTTACAAGGGGATGTTTTGCGGTAACAGTGGACCATAGCTTCCCCTGTTCTATCCCCTTCAGCCCATCAGGGGTCCCAAAGGCCAGGGCGCTAGGGCTGAAGCCCATACCCCAATTGATCCTGGCATTTAGTATGAGCAGGGCCATGGGTAGGTACTCAGTCCAAGCAGTGTTTGGATGCTCTTGGGAGAGCTTGGAAATCAATTATACTAAGGAACCATTTAGGCGTTCTACACATCTGTTGGCTTGAGAATGGTAGGGGGTAGTGACTACTTGTTAGAGGGCGTTCTTGGCACAGTATGCCTTCATGACGTTTCCTACAAGTTCAGGTCTCCAATGGTGATGAGACACTTGGGGATTTCAAAGTGTGCTACAATCTCTTTACCAATGAACCAAATGATGATAGTGGCAGTGTGATTATTGGCGCCCCTGCCACTGGCCAACAAGTAAAGTACTTAATAGCTGTGATGTATTTCTTGCCCAGTCTATCTTCAGGCAGGGGCATCACAATGTTGAGAGCCCATTGTTTTAAGGGCTCCATGGCCTTGATTGGTAAGACTGACTTGGGTGAGGCAGGTTTGGATGTGTTCTTCTCACACAAAACACATGTCTCAAGGAAGTCCAGGGTGTCCTGGCACATACAGAGCCACCAAACCTTATGATTCATGATTTTGAAGAGGTTACATCCTCTGATATGACTTAAGGTGTGGTGGTAATGCGGCAACCTCCAGAATTAACTCATACAGAATAGAACATCTTCCATGTCAACAATTCTTAAAAATATTTTTCTTATTTTCAATATTAAAGATTATTTTTTTCTGGATTAAATAATTGGCACTGATAATAGAAGCAATGTTTGATTTTTATTTTGAGCTTTTAATTGAAATTATAAAAGATAAAGCAAAAACAATTTTTGAAATTGTTGACATGGAGGATGTTACATTCTGTATGAGTTGATTCTGGAGGTTGCCGGTAATGCAATATGGTGCCTCCTTGTTGTGTGGTGGGAATGTAAGACGTCTTTTCACCTGTCTCCACCTGGCGGCAGACATTTCCAGCATCAGTGGTGAACTGGCTCTCATTGTCCTTCAGCTTGGAAATAGTCACATAATTGAGGCCTTTTTAATAAGTGGCTTCAGGAAGCAGGTAGAGCATAGGCTAGTCTGGGTCTAAACTGTCATCTCCTGTGATGGACACTACGTACAGTCTGGAGAGAGTGTCAGCTGTGACAAGATCTTTCCTGGGCTTGTTTTTGATGTGCAGCTGATACAGTGACAGTCTCTTGACCCATCCTGCCTGGCGTCAGGTCAAGTGTGACTGAGTGTTGAAATACTGAAGAAACTTGTGATATGTCAAGACTTGGGGTGAAAACATGGCTTCTTCCAGGTAATAGCGCCATTTATTGATGCAGTGCACAATTGCTGCTAACTCCTTATTGTGTATGGGGTAAAATTTCTCTGAGTTGATAAGCTTCCTGGATTTTTAGGCCACAGGAAGGAAGGTACCCTTGTTGGTTTCCACTCTTAGTATGCCCCTATGGCCCTGTCAGAGGCGTCAGTCTTGAGTTCATACTGGTGATTCTGATTAGGGAATTGCAGTACAGGTGAAGCTATAACTCTCTGCTTAAGCGTCTCAAAGACCTGGTCTTGAGCAGGTGTCCACTGAAAACACTGTTTAGTGTTCTTAGCTTGGTGAGATTGGCAATCAGCTCCCTGAAATTTGGAATAACCCTATGTACATATGCAACCATGCCTAAGAAAGTGCACACCTGACCCACATCTGTGGGGGGTGGCATGTTAGTAATTGCCTTGATCTTAGTGGGACCAGTTTTTATCCCATGAGCAAAGATAGTATTCCCAAGGAAGATTAACTCTGACCTGAGGAATTTGCGCTTTGAAGACTTGGCCTTTAACTGGTATTTACAAAGGGTGTTGAGTACAGCACAAAGATGTTGGAGGTGTCTGGTTTGCTCTTGACTGAAGAAAATAATATTGTCAAGGTAAAATACAACACACTTGCTAATCAACTCTTTGAAAGCCTTATTCATGAGCATGGCAAAGGTAGATGGTGTGTTAGTAATACCAAAGTTTGTTTATTCAAGCTAGCTGGACATTGTTGACCAGTATACCAAGCCTTACGGCCAAACCAAATAGTAACAAAAAAGAAAGAAAAGGGAATTAGGGAGGAGGAGTTAAGGAAATCATAGGGTCTGGGGGGAAACCTTGGGAGGGAGGAGGTGAGGATGAGGGGTTAGGCTAGCCATTCTCTAGCACAACCAACACTACTTGTCTATGGTTGGGGAAGAGGACCAGGCCAGGAATTGAGGACCAATCATCTGTAAACTCTTGGCACAGCTTGCTGGATGTATTGCCATTGAAGTCTTGGCTAGCAATATATCCCAGCTTGTGTGGTATAAGTGAGCAGGATGCTTGTAATTGATGAGTTGACAATGC
>QTSX02003350.1:0-13908 GCA_014839935.2 Entomophthora muscae
TGGACAGAGTCAGCAGCAAGCCTTTGAGACCCTTAAGCAAAAACTCAAAGAAGCTCCCATCCTAGTGTATCCTGACTATGACAAGGAGTTCATCCTGTACACCAATGCTAGTGATTTAGCTATTGGAGCCATTCTGGCTCAACTGGACAACAAGAGATTGTAGATTAATCTGTGGCTTACACTTCCTGCGTACTAAACAAAGCATGATTAGAACTATAGTGTCACAGAGAAGGAGTGCCTTGCCGTTTTACATGCAGTCAAGCAGTTTTGTCATTACATATATGGCATCCACTTCACAGTTGTCACCAATACACTTCTCTTAAATGATTACAGCAGCTTAAGGAACCTGAAGGGCGCCTAGCTAGATGGGCTCTACGTCTGCAGAGGATACAACTTCACGGTGCTCCATTGCCCTGGGATTCAACATCAGAACGCTGATGAGCTCTCCAGAATGCCCATTCTTGTGTTGCATCCTGCAGAGGCCAACAAATTGAACAAGCTAATTAGGTACCCTTCTTCTTGGGGAAAGTGATACAGAAGAGGTATGACTGGATTTGTTCAAGCTATCCAAAGATACCCTCATACAAGACAATCAGCTCTTCAAGAAGGTACAGACCAGTATCTGCCTTATGTACAACCCAGTCTTTGCCTTTTGTTGGTGTCACAAGCTCATAAAGAAACTGGGCATGGAGGCATTGCCAAGACCTTTGACTGGCTTCAGAAGAACTACTTTTGGGAGAACCTTTGCCTGCTGATCCCAGATGTCATAGCTAGTTGCCACAACTGCCAGCTACAGAGGCCTTGAGCTGCTGCCCACAGATTCAAATTAGTTCCCCCTCAACATGCTTTTCATACTGTCAGCATTGACGCGGTAGGTCCTCTCCCCCGCTCTGTTCTGGGTGTTGCTTTATTCTGATTGCTGTTGATCACTTCAGCAAGTGGGTAGAGGCTTGCCCTACAAAGGACATCACGGCTAAGACATCTGCTGCCTTCCTGTTACAAGATGTTTTCTACCGCCATGGCTGTCCTCAAGTGTTGCTCTCAGATAATGAGAATAACTTTAATGCCAAGCTGGTAGCCTCTGTTTTCAAAGCTTTGGGGTCACACTAGTCCTTCTCTGCTCCCTACAATTCTTCTACCAATGGGGCATTTGAGCGTGCAAATTCATCACTGGTCTCTATCATGAGGAAGCTCACCTACTCTGACGCTGCCAACTGGGACCTATACTTACCTGCTGCTCTCTTTGTGTACCGCCTTAGCAAACATTGTGTCACTGGATACTCCCCTTTTGCTATGCTGTATGGGCAAGAGGCTACTACCCCATTGCTCTTGGGCCCCCCCTGCTTACCTCTGATACGGCCATGAATCCTGATGACCACATCAAGGATCTAGTCAACCTCATAATTGATATACAGGCCACTGCCTACACTTTGGCATATAAGACTAAGATGCTTGAACTCTCTCCCAATAATGCTGGACGCTCCCCCTGCCTGAGTTCAAGGTTGGTGACCATGTACTTTACTACCAACACAGAGTAGGTGGTTGCGCACATAAGTTGGACTCTCTGTGGATTGGCCCTCTAGAAGTAACCTTTAAGCGAGGGTCCAAGTATACTGTAAAGCTCCTGTCCAGTGGCTGTCCTTTTGCTTGAGTGCACACAAAGTTCCTCCATAAATACCTCCCCCCTAAGGACAATCTAGGGGAGGGCAATGTTGTGAATACCGCTATTCACCATGTTTTGATTTTGCCTTTGGTGGGCTATTTTGAGGACAAATCACTTGCTTTTGCTTTTGCCTCTTGAAATGAGTTGATGACTGAATCAGGAAATACAATTGTTTGGTTTCTTGATCCTGCGCAACTCACTTGCCCCACTAGTGCTGGTGGTGAGTGATCCTACCGTCCATGTACTGTTTTGTGGTAAAGCTACACAGTATATATTCCCAATCTCTATACCCAATAAAATTTAAGTTCTATTCACATTTTTGTCTTTGTGTCTTCTGTACTTCCGCGCCTCTCTCTAGCGACAACTAGTAGAGATTATTCTTCCAGGGCCGCAAGGTAAACACATTTGCCTTCCCTGTCATCTAACCAAGACTTAGTATAAATCCAATCCTAAGGTTAGGATTTCCTGTTGTGTGTCTGTGCCACGCCTCAGAACACAACAGACTGGCCGGATAATTAGGTTGCATGTCACAAACCCACTTACTCAAAACCTTGTTGGCGGGTCAAGTCTGCTGTTTCAACACCCCCCAACTGAATGTTGGCCTCCTCTGGGGGTAGGTTGTCAGGGAGGTTGTCAGGAGCCTGGGCACCATACTGAACTAGCTGTTGTTCTGTGGCAGATAGGGTGGTCTCATGTTGTCTTTTTCTTGCTTTGCAGGGTCTCAGGTAATCATGGTTGAGGATTTTGTCTTGTTTGCACTTCCTGAGTCTTTGCACAAGGTAAGTGTTATTTGCATTTACCTTTAGGATGATTGCTGGGCCTACTTTTTTGGGTTCTAGTTTGCTTTTGTCAACATTCATGACCCAAAATTTGTCGCCAACTTCAAGTCTGTCTTAGATGGGGACAAATGTTTTTTGCAGACACTTGTTTTCCTTTTCTGTTTGCTTACTGTTGGCCTCTATAACTTGAGGGTCTGAACAAGGGGGCTTTACTTGGAATTTCCCGTTTGGGTCCTGTCAATGCATGAATGATATTTGGCTGTGTGCTGTATACCAACTCAAAAGGGCTTTTTCCAGTGGATCTTTCACTTGGGTTTGGCACATAAGTAGTGCAGTTGATAGCTGCTTATACCAGTCTTCAGGTCTCCTGGTAGTGAGCTTGGCTAAGGCTTGCACAAGGCTACTATTAAGCTGCTTTACACGTCCATTGGCCTGTGGGTGGTATGAGGTTGTCACGGTTTGTTTGACCCCATTCTTGGTGAGATATACATTGGTGTCTTCAGAGGTTGATTCTTTGCCTCTGTCAGTTATCAGGAGTTCTGGATTTCCAAACTTGCTGATTATTTCTCTTCTTATGAACTGCTGCACGTCATTGCCAGTGTGTGTTTTTACTTCTTGGGCTACTGGCCATTGTGTAGCAAATTATATTGCAGTGATAATGTATTTTTTGTCATTGTGTTTTCCTGGCATGGGGCCAACAATGTCTAGGGTCCACACATTGAAGGGTAGTTGTGTGCGGATGGGTATTACTTACTTTGCAGGGGTTTCACTTTTGGCAAATTTCTTGCATACCTCACATTGGTCTAGGACTTCCTGAACGTCACAATATAGGGTTGACCACCAAGCCTTGTGTTTAAGGAACTCATATAGGTTTCAACTTTTGGTGTGTCAGAGATCCATGTGATATTGCAGGATGGTGTCTACTTGCTGGTGCGTGGGGATATAAGGGATGGTAGTACTGTTGGACATTTTTCTGTGCAGTGTCCCGTACATATCAGCAAATAGGTGTTTGTTTTTGATGACTGTTTCCTTGGTTATGTTGGTTGTACCCAGAGGAAAGCCCTTGACTTTTGTTTGTAGCACCAATAGAGGCCAGTCTGGGTTGAGCCCATTATCCCCTCTTGTGGCATGGACATATAGGCATGAGAGGGCGTCTGCCATGGCAAGCTTGGGACCAGGTTTATACTGTATGAGCATATTGAATCTCTCCAAGAGCTCCATCCAGTGGGCTTGGCAGCAAGATAGATTTGCTTGAGTTTTGAAATATATGAGCAACTTGTGGTCAGTTAATGAAGTGAATGCTTCCTGCCGTTCTAGATAACAACACCATTTGACTAGACAGTGTACAATGGCCAGCAGTTCCTTGTTGTGGATAGGGTATTGAAACTTGCCATCTGTCAACTTTTGTGATTCATAAGCTACGGGCAGGAAGTCACCATCATTTTTTTATTTGTAGTACTCCCCCAATGGATGCATCTGAGGTGTCAGTTTCCATTTGGTATTCCCCGTCACGTTTGAGGTATTACAGTATAGAAGCTTTTGTGAGCTTCTCCTTGAGGCGTCTAAAACAGAGGTCACATTGGGGGGTCCACACAAACTTGGACTTGGCACCAGTTATGACAGATAAGGGGGAAGTCAAGACACCACAGTCAGGTATGAAGCAGTTTACATAAGCCACCATCCCCAAGAAGGTGCAGAGCTCCAACTTGTCCTTGGGTGGTGGCATCTTGCAGATGGCCTGTATCTTTTGACTGTTGGGTTTGATGCCGTCCTTTGATACAATGTGTCCCAGGAAGGGTAGCTTCTTGCAGAAAAACTGGCACTTGGAGGGTTTGGCCAACAGTTTGTGTTGTGCCAAGATTGCAAAGACTGCCTCAAGGTCTTTGTGGTGCTGTTCCACCAAGGGGCTGTAGACAATGATGTTGTCCAGGTACACTAGAGCATGCTTGCCTATGTGTGGTGCAAATACTTTGTTCATGAAGGTCACAAAGGTGAAAGGGTCATTTGTCATGCCAAAGTTGAGCACCACTACATTTTTACAAGCCATATTTAGTACAGAAGGCTGTTTTGGGGATGTCTTCCTCCTTAATACAAATCTGGTTGTAGTCTGCAGTTATATCAATCTTGGAGAAGACTGTGGCTCCTCCCAAGGCGTCAAAGAGATTTTCAATCAGTGGTAGTGGATAACAATTCTTGATGGTAACTTCATTTAGGGCTCAGTAGTCTGTGACCAGGCATAAGGTACCGTCTTTCTTAGCCACAAAGAATACGGCGGCCCCAAAGGGGGGACTGTGAGGGGCGGATAAGTCCTTTCTCCAATGCCTCCTTGAGGTAAGCACGTAGGGTGTTGTCTTTGTTCAGGGTCAGCCTGTAGATAAGGCGCGCTTTGGGTACAGCTGATTTTGAGTTGAATGAAGTGTTGAATGTGTTTCTCTGGGGGCAACCCAGGTAGAGCTTCCTTGAAGATTTCTGGATGGTGGGCCACAATTTTGCAATTCTGAGGCGTGGAGGTATCCTGGTGATCTTTGAAGTGTATGATCTTGTACTGGCAGGAGTCCCAGTCAATTGCCTTCAGATTTTCCTTTTTGTCCAGGGTCTCTGTAATACACACAAAGACGTGGTTGCATAGGAGTTGATCCACTGAGTCTGGGTAGATCTGGTGGTTGACCCCTTCACACTTAATGGTCAACACTGAGGTTGCCCAGTCTACGTGAGGATTGTTCTTTTGTAACCAATCTAACCCCAGTACAATGTTAAAATTTGGGAAGTCAGTGATGGGACCTTGGATGGTGGAGTGGAGGTTCTCCAAGAATGATAGAGAAGGGGGCGGTTTCCCTTGTCACGGCAATGTGGTGTTCATCAGCCAGGACCACGTTTTTAATCCGCAAAGGATTAGTGGCTAGCTTGAACTTATCTGCAAAGCTTCTGTTGACTTGGGTTTGATCCACACCCAAGTCTAGGAGTGCTGAGCCTGTGTAACTGTCAGGAATGCTCCTTTGGAAAATCCTGACAACAATTCATTACTTGGTACAGTGAAAGAAAAACTTCCTCCTTTGGAGTTAATTGGGTCTCCTAAAATAATTGGGTTAGTGGGTAGTAACTGCTCACTTTTACCTGAATTTGAGGGTTCCAATAGGCCTCTGGAACCAGTAGAAACAGCAACAGGATTTGAACCCAGGTCTTGGTCTCTTCTAGGCGCTCTTTCACCTAAGAGAACAATTAATAATATCATAGAGAGGGATTTGTTACCTTTTGAACTTGATTCTAGCCAATCAGAAGTTACGCTGATCCTTTCATTGGATTCTCTTAATGGCTTTGATGACACTGACAACCAATTTGACCCTGCTCTTGCTCTGACTTCTCTTTTGGCCTCTTTTTCTGTTGTTGGCCCTTGTGCTCCTTCCCCAGTTAACACTTGGGAATAATTGGGGTTCTCCTGTGTTTTTCCTGCCTGAAAGGCAAAATTATTAAGCATTTAATGTTTTAATGTGTTTGAGGTCAGTTATTTTGATCAATAATGCAAATAATTCTAGCTTAATCTTCAACTGCCAAAGATCTCCAGCTTTCTCCAAATTTCTCCAAATTCATCCCCAAGTGATTGATCTCCTTTATTTTTATTTCCAGACTATCATTTAGCATTCATACTATATAATGATGTTAAATTATTATCTTTTATTTGTTCAATCAATAAATTCTACATTCACCCAAGTGATTGTTTATTTATCTTTTATTTTGACTTAAGCTTCTGAATTTCCAAACCATGAAATTACCCAAGACTCCTCTTATGGAGTTTCTTGGGTATAAATTGTTACTTTGGATGGTCTTGATTACAACGGTGTTCACCATTCTTTCCATAGGTTCACAAGCTGATTCAGGTACATTGCCAGAGTCCTGATTCCCTTGACAGCTCCTGGCGCCGTGTGATTCCAGGCGTCTGGTATACCGCAACTCCTCTCTCAAATAACCCACATATCTGGGAAGAAACCAAGGTTTTTGGTTCTTACAACCAGGTTCCCAAGCCTCAAGTTTTCCGTCTGTTGGCTTCAGCCTTCTTGTTGTGTTATCTAGGCGTGTATTTCTTCTTGGGGCGTTTTAATCCCCTGCTAGGGCAGGTACTGACTTCTTGAAGAGTTATTCCATCTAGGGATGGTCTTCTTGCCTGTGTAATCCCTGGTCACGGGATTGAATCCCTCTGCAATCATTCACCATCTAGGGAGTTTACTCCCTAGCAGGTGGGTGCCTGACAGTAACTGCAAAACAGAAAGGATAGGACATCCGTTTATTGGGATGTCTGTCAATGGTGTACAGTACCAGGTCCTGCAAGGGTACTTGGATCATTGGACATTGGTCCACATCCTTGGGTTGGAACTCATCATTGGGCAAGTTGGGAGTTGTGTGGGGAGAGCTTGGCTTGCTTAATGCTCTCCCCTAGACTTTTCCCTCATCTTGATTGCCTTGCATGGCAGTGATACAGAAACAAGTTCAATTTGACTGGTCATTGTTTCCATTCCCATGTCTGTTTGAACTTATGGGTTTATGGTTGGTGTTATTCCTGTTGCATCCAGGGGTTGATCAAATGGAATGCTTGCCTGTGTGAGAATCCTTGGGTCTCTCTTGTTTTCCAGTTTGTGCCTTATGAAGGGTGTTGGATGTTTGTTCCACTTTCTCTGCTTTGCAGTACAGGCTTTGTAGGTTGGCCACTTGGTCCAGGTTCACGTGTCTCATTACATGTGACTTAAGGGTGTCATAGTACATGAGATGTGTAGCTGGGGTGTCAAAAGGCATGTCAGATGGTGCACAAAGTTGGAGTTCCTCATAGGTGCAGGTGAGTTCCTTCACAGTGCCTGTCTGGATTAGGTTCTTTACTTGGTGTATGATCATGAGCACCGTATCCTTAAGCATGAACCTTGACAAGAAGTCTTGCTTGAAAGTATCCCAGTTCTTGTTGGTATGTTCTTTGTGCTACTTATCACACCAGGTACCAGCGTTGTGGGTCAGGCGGATGGAGATTTCTGAAATCCAAAATGGCTGTGGGCATTCCATCTGGGCCTGTTTGCTCTTGGCGGACTGGATCCATGCAGCAGTGTTGTTATTGGCCCCAGTGAAAGGTTCCAAGACAGCGCTTTGCAGTCTTTGGGCTATGTACGCAGGCATGGTGTTTTTGTTGGTTGGTTGCAGAATAAAGGAGGGACCTGAAAGAACCCTTGTGCAGACATGGCGTTGAAGGTAGGCAGTAGAATTACTGTGTTCTGGTACAGGAAAAAGCCATTGGGTATCTTGGTACCAGGGGTGTACAGGGCCTAGTCCAGCGGGAGGCTATACATAATTCTGTCAAGGATTTGTTGGCCGCGGCGCATGCAGGCAACAGGAAGAATTTTTCAAGATAAGGTAGGATGGACAACCTACTTATGCTACCAATGTTGTAACTGTGCTGTTTTAGCAGAGTTACAAGGGGAAAAATATTTAGAAGCTAGATAATAATCTTTATTGAAAGATAATGATTATATAGTCATTGTGAATCAAAGATAACAGAAACATGATTGTGTTGATCACACAGTTAGATGGTGAAGGGAGTGGCTTGATCCTGGTAATGAGTCAGCGCCAAAACAAGGTATCCACCATAAGGGATCATCATTTGTTCATGTTGTTGGATTTGGATATTTGAGTTGACTTCCTAGTCTGGCTTCAAGTGGCCGGGTAATTGGATTGTGGGTCACAAACCTGCTTGCTTGGAAACTTGCTGGCAGGTCAAGCCTGCTGTTTTGACAGAAGGTATCCCAGTTCTTCTTGGTATGTTCTTTGTGCCACTTTTCACACCAGGTGCCAGCGTCATGGGTCAGTTGGATGGAGATTTCTGCAATCCAAAATTGCTGTGGGCATTCCATCTGGGCCAGCTTGCTCTGAGCGGACTGAATCCATGCGGCAGCGTTGTTGTTGTTGGATTTGGCAAAAGGTTCCAAGGCAGAGCTTCAGAGTCTTTGGGCTACATAGGTGGGCATGGTGTTTTTGTCAGTTGGTTGTGGGATGGTGGCAGCTGTCTGGAAGAACCCTTGTGCAGACATGGCGTTGAAGGTGGGTAGTAGAATCACTGTGTTCTGGTACAGGACAAAACCATCAGGTATCTCAGCACCAGGGGTGTACAGAGTACAGTCTAGCGGGAGGCCAGACATGACTCTATCAAGGATTTGTTGGCCACAGCAAGTACATGCAATATGTGGACTTTTGGGGAATAAAGTAGGATAGGGAACCTACTTCTGCTACCAATGTTGTAACTGTGCTGTTTTAGCAGAGTTACAAGGGGAAAATATTTAGAAACTAGATAATATTCTTTATCGAGAGATAATGTATTTATAGTTAATGTGAGTCATGGATAACAGGAACATGATAGTGTTGATCACACAGTGGGATAGTGAAGGGGTGGCTTGATCCTGGTAATGAGTCAAGCGCCAAAACAAGGTATCCACCATAAGGGATCAGCATTTGTTCATGTTGTTGGATTTGGCAATTCTAGTTGACTTCTTAGTCTGGCTTTCAGTGGCCAGATAATTAGGTTGCGGGTCACAAACCTGCTTACTTGAAACCTTGTTGGCAGGTTGAGTCTTCTGTTTTGACACTGTTGCCTATTCTTTCTGTATCCTCAATAAGTATGAGAAGAACTATAGTGTGACATAGAAGGAGTGCCTAGCTGTATTGAATACAGTCAAGCAATTCTGTCACTACATCTACGGGACCCACTTCACCATAGTCATGGACCAATCCTCTCTTTACTGGCTTCAACAGCTAAAAGAACTAGAAGGGTAATTTGAGTGCTGGGCCCTGCGGCTACAAGGCTACAACTTCACTGTGATCCACTGCCCTGGAGTTCAATACCAGAACACAGATGGCCTATCTTGAATGCCCATCCTAGCTTTACGCCCTGTTGAAGCAGACCAATTGTATGAGCTCATTGATTTCCCTATGGTTTGGGAATCAGAGCCTGAAGAAATGCAACTAGCTTTACAGGAGTTATCAACAGACACATTGATCAGAGACAACCAACTATTTAGAAAGGTTAGGTCACTGTATCTTCTGTATTTTTGCCCTAGCTTGCAAGTGTCAGTGGTACTTTAAGATCATCTGGATACTGGCCATGGAGGAATATCCAAGACTTGCAACTGGTTGACAAAGCATTACTATTAGGAAAACTTGAGAATTTTTTGTCCCTGATGCACTGGCCTCCTGTCACAACTGTCAGCAGCAACATTCCTGTACCTTCCAACACAAGTTCAAGTTGGTACTAACTAAGCACGCTTTTCACACTGTCAGTGTGGACACGGTAGGCCCCCTTCCTTACTCCCGACCTGGATGCCAATTCACCCTTATTGCAGTAGATCATTTCAGTAAATAAGTGGAGGCCAGAGCAACCAAAATATTACCGCAAAGACAACTGTCACTTTCCTCCTTCAAGATGTGTTTTATTGGCATGGGTGTCTTCAAGTGCTCCTTTATGACAATGGCACTGATTTCAATGCCTGTCTGATTACTTTGCTGATGAAGGCCATGGGTACATACCAGTCCTTTGCTGCTCCTTATAACCCCTCTACAAATGGTATGATAGAGTACGCCAATTCCACTCTGGTCTCTATCATGCACAAGTTAACCCATTTGGATGCTTCTAACTGGTAATTATACTTTCCTGCTGTCCTCTTTGCCTACCATTTGAGTAAGCACTGCACAACTGAAATCTCTCCCTTTGCAATTTTATATAGACAAGAGGCCACTACCCCCTCAACCTTGGGACACACATTGGTTGAGCTAGTGTTGCAACTGAACCAATGAGAGTTCAGTACTTGGAATTGGGGAAGACAACAGTTCAATAGGAAAAGACAAAATAATAAGAATAAGGTATCATTTATTGTAGAATATTGTGCTTAATATACCATATGGGGAAAGCCACAAGGCCACAAGGGGGTGGAATAGTGGGGAGTTCCATGTAGGGTTTGGAGCCAAGGAATAAATTGTGCGGGGATCAGCAGGTCAAATTGGCAACGCTCCTAATTAGGATGAAGTACCCGCCATTTGAAATTGCCATCAGATTAATTCATAACGTTAGATACATCAAGGGGCAACTCATCAAGCGCCCCCTGTGTATCCAAAGATACGTTAGCAGGCAAGGCTGGAAACTTGGTTGCAACACTAGACAATGCACTTGATCCTGAACAGCAAGTTTAAGAACTATTAATAAGGTCAAAGATATCCAGGTACATGCCTATACCTCTGCTTAAAAGACAAAGACCTTGGAATTATCACCGTCTAACACATCTTGCTCCCCTGTCTCTGAGTTCAACATTGGAGATCAGGTCCTATACTATCAGTATAGAACATGTGGTTGAGCTCACAAGCTTGACTCCCTTTGGGTTTGGCCTTCTGACTGTGATCTTCAAGAGGGGTCCTGAGTATACTGTAAAGATGAATTCCTCTGGCCGGCCTTTTTCTTGGGTCCATGCCAAGTTCCTCTGCGCCTACCATCCCCCTGAGTCCAATCCTGAGGCGGGATCTGTTGTGAATTCAAATTCACTGGGAGTTACAACTGGCCTAGTGAATGGTAATTTGCAGAATGACTCATACAAAAGCCTTAGCTTTTGCTTTCAACTTGCTGAGTTATCTTTACCCAAATATGGATTTACATCAATAACTAAGCCTTCTGGATCCCTACCGACCTCTTGCTACTTGGGGTACCTCCACTTAGGCTATTAGGATCAAACCTTTGGGTATAAAGTCAAATGTACTTTCCTTCAATAAAATAAGTTCATTTTTGCTCATTAATTTGGACATTGAATCTTCAGCGCTCATCTTCCATTTTCTAGGAAGATACCTATTAATCATACCCATATCAAACAGTCTTAAATCCAGAACCACAAATCTTCTGTATTTAAGACTTTTTCCTGAGTTCTTTATTGTGTCAAATAACAAAGTGCAACTCAACAATCCTGTCATGTTCTGAGGCGCGGCACAGACACACAACGGGAAATCCCAACCTTAGGATTGGATTCATACTAAGTCTCAGTTAGATGACAGGGAAGGCAATTGTGTTTACCTTGCGGCCCTGGATGAATAATCCCTGCTAGGCGTGGCTAGAGAGAGGCGCGGAAGTACAGAAGACACAAAGACAAAAATGTGAATAGAACTTAATTTTATTGGTAAATTAGGAAATGTATTATATAGTGGTTAGGAATACCACAAAACACCACCAGGACGGTAGGATCACTTGCCACAAGCATGAGTGGGGCAAGTGAGTTGCGCAGAGTCAGGAAACCAAACAACCATATTTCCTGATGTAGAAACCAGTTCATTTTGAGAGTCAAAAGCAAAAGCAAGAGATTTGTCTTTGAAATGGCCCACCAAAGGTAAAATCAAAACATGGTGAATAGCGGTATTCACGACAAATCCCATAGTTTCACAGCATATGGACCTTGCAATCTCCTGGCCATCTGAGGCCATTAAGGGGGTTTCTCTTCTGGGAGTGCAACAGGTGATTGCTTTCATAAATTTTGTGGTACTGTAGCAAGGTATGCCAACTGATTGTCACAGGCATTCTGGGCTTTGACAAGTCATCCCAAAATTGTTTCACCTCGGTTGCTCATCTTCATGTTTTGTTTGCTGCTCGTCCATCATTTCTGTTCAGCAATTCATTACCTTCTCCAATAATCTAGAGGCTTAAAGCTCAGCATACCTTTTAGCTCTGAGTTTAGGAGGCAGGAATATGTTCAGTTGACTGATTTTCTCACAACAGATTTTCATCTAATCTTGATCCAACTGATGAGGAGGCAACCTCAAGCAGCTTCAAAGAGTAGTTTGAAGAGGAAGAATACTTTTATTGTGTTGTAACTGAACCAATGAAATTTCAGTATTTGATTTGTAAAGACAACAGTCTAATAGAAATGACAAGAATAAGATGATGTTTATTGGTTGTTGTTGTGACTAATACACCATATGGGAAAAGCCACAAGGGGGCAACACAGTGGTGGGTTTCATATAAGGTTTTAGACCTTGGAATAACCTGTGTGGGGATCAGCATGTCAAACTGGCAGCGCACCCAATTAGGGGATAGTACCTGTAATTAACCATTGTCATCAGAATAATTCATGCCATTAGACATGTCAGGGGGCAACTCATCAAGCACCACTGTGTATTGTGAGATACGTTGGCAGGCAAGGATGAAATCTTGGCTGCAATAATTAGAACAAAAGATTAGGCTTTATAGCCAAATGAATGGTGGCAAAGACAAAGGTTGGATCAACATATGGGGAATCCATGGAGGACTGGATCATGGATGGCTGGATGAGTCAATCTGTCATAAAGCAACAAACTCCTATTAACCATGCTTACTGGAAACCCTCAACTACGGGATTCAAACCTGACTCCCTGCGGGCTGCCAGCCAGAGATTTTCAGGCTCAAACCAGAGCAGGATTTGACTTCGGAAACCCTCTAAAGCTGGATGAACCAAAACAATCTACATTGACACTCCCTGCTGTAAAGTTTCCTGTTAGCTTGACCAATCAGTGGGCAGCCTAGCCATAGAACCCAAAATAACCTGTGGCCCACGGAAGGGGAAATAGAGAAACTTCCTAATAAACGGGGCCGTTCCAGATGACCAACCCAGTGACCCAACAAGGAATTTTGAGTATTTTCAGTTTGAATCAGAATAATGGAATAACTCCTGCAATGGATGCCACCAAGGACTGGAAACCCCTGGTAAGCGGTAACACCCGGACCAGAGAATTTTTGTAAAAGTTTTCCCATGACAGATGGGCATACTTATACCCTCAGACCGCCAGGAAGATGCCCATTGCCATTCTTGCAATAAAGTGACATGAACCTTCAGTTCAGCCAGGTTATTCCACACATTTGATATTAGTCTTTATTTCATCTACAGTCTACCTCCCGCAGTTCCAATAATTCCCCACCCCCAACAACCCCAAGAAACCACAGACCCGCCACCTGAGCCTTACCAACCACCAGGAGTTCCTCACGGCCCAGTACATTTCACCGAGGACCCCCCCAACCCCATCGCACACTTGAGTTCACCCCAGAGGAAATCCTAACCACGGCCCTGAGGCCAGAACCAGAGAGACCAAAACTATCTACAGAGAAGGTAACAAGATTGTTATACCTCCCCTATTATTCTGCGACAAGTACAACTACCTGCCCGCATATTTGGTCCCAATGACTCCGTCTCTCACCCTTGGCAGCCTGACCGCCCGCAAGAATCTGTTGCTGCTGATGAACTCACTTCCACTCACATTTTAGCATACATCACCCTACCGGTTTGATAGATTCTATGGTACCTGCCAGTGGACCTTGGGCTCTCCAGGGAAAATTGTTATCCTATATTGTAAAGTTAGCCCCAATCTTGTGGTGGGCCCTCCCTGCCAGGCCGACCGCCCGCAAGTTCTCAGGAACCCCCACAGGCTGGATCCCTGACA
>QTSX02003351.1:0-13832 GCA_014839935.2 Entomophthora muscae
TGATGGGACCTAACTTTACCAGGGAGTAAAGGGCCTTCCCAGCCACATCCCAGGGTCCGGCTGCTGGCAAAGTAGAATCAATCAATCCTATGAGTGCAAGGTATAGCTCTCCCAGGAATTGACTACTCTGGCCAGCAGCATCAGAAGTGGGTGGGGATGAGATGGTTGGTTTGGGCGTTGGGGGTGGTTCCATTAGGATCAAGTAGGTGACAGGGTTGTTGTATTGCTAACAACTGTGGTAAACGAATCTCTGTGATTAACTCCCTGGTGCTTGACACTATATAGTAAAGTGAGAATTCAGCTTTTTTCCTGATCAACAACTGGAAATTGACACTTTTTAATTAACAGATCTTGATGTACTAAAAACTTTCAAGATAAATATTGGCTATATAGCTATGGTATACTAAAGTGACTTCTGCAAGTTTCAAAATTCAATATAAATTGTACCTTGTGTCAGAAAATTGCAGACCATGTTATTTTATCATCTGCCAGATGATATCATAAGTCTTCTATATTTAGGAAAGTAATAGAGAACTGCAGACTTTGGCAAAACCTTTGGCCTGGAATATTTGTTGTCATCAGAAGTATCAATTCTGACATGGCCTAAGGCCCAAAGGATTTGGACAAGTTCTTCCTACTTCTGGATATAGGTTCATAAGTTGTTGTCTCTATATTTTACTATAGATAATTATACTATATGACAACAGTATCATCTTTTGCTCTCCACTAATAAAGCCTAAGAGAGGATTTAATAATGAAACAAGACCTGGATCAATCAATTCAATATGGAATCATCAGTCTCTTATTCTAATGGACTGGCTTTGTAGCCCGCCTGCCGCGTTTTATCTGAGTTAGCTCACAACGCTAAAAGAGACTTGTGGAAATAGCATTAGGTCAACACAGAAGGAGGCCCATTCTTTTGGGGTGGTTTTAACAGAAGGCTAACTTGACATCTTCCACAGATTGGTATCCTTTCTGTATACGGCTGGGCCACTTCCAGGGGGCTAGCTAGCCAGTGGTTGGCTACTAGTTCACAGAGATAATTATTTCACTTAATCAAAGCTACTCTCTAATACAATAGTGCCAAAGACTTTTTATCTTAGAGTGTTTGGCCTGACAGCCCAGTCCAGGTGGACTTTCTAGAAGTGTTTCAGATGAGGGCCCATAATGATAGACCTTGTCCCAGGATATAACTAAAGTTTAGAATGAGTAATTTTTATGAGAAGCATGTTTGAGGTGGTTGTTGAGGACTAATTAATTGCGCAATATCTAAAATGTTTTGCTCATTAATTGAGAATAGGGGTTTTATTAATGGCAGGATATGATTTTATTATTGGTTTCACAAATCTGTGGCCCACATTATTTTGTTGAAACCATTCCTAAGAGCAATTGCAAGCTGGCCGCATTATTTTGTTGAAACCCATTACTAAGAGTAATTAACTGCTGGCCTGTGTTATTTTGTTTAATCCGTTGATTGGTCAATATCCAGAATCCTGACACCTTGAATAATGAGAATAAAGAGAAATAAGCAATTATTTCTCATTTTACTATGTAATTTACACTCTTTATTATAAAAACATTTTTGATTACCATAAAAATTAAAATTCCAATGAACCAAAACAAAGATAAATATAAACAATAAAAGTTATGAAAGATATGAAAGAAATATTAAATTTATTTGATATAGTTCATAGCAGTACAAATGTGAATATCTTATGTTTTACTAGTAAATTAACAAAAATTAAGATATTTCACTCCCTTTCAATATAACTATTCATCTCAAACTTACCATGTATATATAAAATAATCAATGCTATTTAATAAAATAAAAATAAAACTAAAAACTACATGATCAAAACTAAAAAGTAAAAATTAAAGCTAAAAGTTAAAGGTTAAAACCATAGAAGCAAGCAAAGTAAGTTTACTCTTCACCCTTCTTCCCCTTTTTCATTTTAGCCCCCTTCCAGGAGGGCATGGCAATAAGCTCAAGCTGCTGCTTAATTATCAGAGGCCTTGGATTTGTGCTTAGCTGCACCCTGGACAGCCTTGATGAAGAGGGTGGATCGGGTGGTAGGCTTGGTGGGGGGGACGTGGTTGGCAAGATCTCTGAGCTTGGAGATGGTTTTTTCTTGCTCATGCTGCAGGAGGGAGAAGAACTTGTTAAACTTTGGATGAAGCCCAAAGTTAGCTTTAAGATGCTTGCAATAAGCCTCTAGAGCCAAAGTAGTCTTTAGTTCCCCGTTGACAGCCGCCTGGTAAACATTCCAACTGGCCTTGGTGCAGGCCTTACCTTGCCTCTGTGTGATGACCTTCCCAATCCACTGGGGCCCAAAGTACTCAAGGAAAGGCTTGAACTCCAGATGCTTTGCTATGTAAGGATCCTTTGAGAGAAACTCAAACCCCTGGCAGTATGCTCTGGCTTTAAAAAAGCCAAGGCACTAAATTGTGCAAGCACAAATTTGCAGGTGTCCAAAGTGTCCCTCTGGCTCAACCTACTAAGCTCAGCATGGGCCTGCACATTGCAAGCAACTGCTTGGCAGAAGTGGAAGTGGTACCCAGCACCTCCCTACTAAAGAGCTGCTCAAATGCATTGAACTGATCAGGCTCAAAGTCCATTATGAAAATGTGAGGCCCTAGAGCTCTGAGCCTTACCTTTTCCTCCAAGTCCAGGGTGGCCTGGTCCTTGTCAGCGGCAGGAGGGTTAGCGCAGATGTGGGGGTCTTATTGGCATTGTCATTTTCAGGGGGGAAGGAGGCAAAGTTCTCTGCAGAGGATAGAGAAAGTGTGGGTGTAGATGGTCTTGGTGGCCCCAGGAAGAAGAAAGTAGGCAAGTGGAATCACCCAGATGTCAATCTGGGCATGAATCATCCAGAGCTGTTTGAACATCCAGGGCAAGTGGCAAAGGTACCATCAACTAGCCAGGTTGAAGCCCTTTTCAACTCCATTAGTTTTGCTGAGTTATGTAGTTGATGATAGGGTCCTTTGAGCTGGGCCCATCATTGTGAAGGAAGAAGTGCTCTCCACTTGGGAGCTGCTTAAGCTCATGAGTAAGCATGAGCTTTGAGAGAACGTCAGAGGCCTTGGGGGGAGGGAGATTGGCAACAATACGCTTATTGCTTATGAACTTAATCAACTGCTCTTGGAGTTGGCACCAACTTGAGATTGTTGGGCTTTAAAGGCTACATGGCCTTTATGGCCAGATCAGAAGCCCAGAGGTGAGAGAAGGTGGGGATTACTTGAACAAGGTATCACTTCAGCATCCTTGTGATCAGGTGATTGGGGGAATCACATGTATGCTCCCCCTTCTCAGCAGTTACCTGCTCCCAGCCCTTGGTGTTCAGAAGGGCCCTGCAGATCTTATCCTCAAAGACAAAGTGCTTGCTTTTACTTTGCTGCTTTTGGTTGTTGCAATTGAAGATGTAGTTGTCAGCAATGTAACCAGGGCCGCCCTTTATGGACATAATTGGGAAGTACTAGGGGAAGCGCTTAGGAACTTTGAACTCTCTGTCCACATTGCATATGATGTGGATGGCCAGTGAATCCCAAGCCACGTGACCAGAAGCTTTAAACTTCTTGGAGTACTCCTCAGGCTCTTCTTGGGGGAGAGCCATCAGGAGGGGAGGGGAAGGTTTTTGAGGCCTGCTTGGATGCCTCCTTTTTCTTATCAGAAGAAGAGGTGGGCTCCTTGGCAGCCTTTGCCTTCTTGGTATGGCGCTCTTTAGTGGGCTTGGAGTCAGCCTCTGACCCGTAAAATTAGTGATCAGTGAGAGAGCCATCACTTTTATTTGAGAACTTGGGGGAAGTTGAAGATGAGGGTGGAGGAGATAGAGTAGGAGTAGATGGAGTGGAAGGAGATGGAGTGGGAGACTTTGCCTTTGCAGGCTTCTTGATACGCTTGGGGGTGGAGGCAGTTTCTTTTGAGCACTTTGAGGCTTGTTGCTTGGTAGGCTTGTTGGATTTAGATGATCTTGGCTAAAGGAAAGTTTAGCTTTATAAATAAAACAGTATGAAAGATATGAAACATAAAGAGGTAAAGCAAAGCAGAAGTTAAATGAAAATTATGCAAATAAAGGTTTATTTATCAAGAAAAAAACATAACAAAGTAAATAGAAGCAAAATAGAAACTCAAAGTATAGATTTAAAGGTTAAAGCATAGAAAATAGTGATTTCATGATGAAGCATCAAAGATGTTAGGTTCAGAATACCATCTTAGTCCTAAATCAATGTAAAAGTATAATTAAAAATAAAAAAGTATATGAAAATTATATGGGAAGTAGCAGGAAGAGTAGTAGATTATAATTGAAAAAAATCAATATGTGGAATTATTTTATTGGGAGTTAAAAATTCAAAACATAGTAAAGTGTCAAGCTTTGCACATTTGATCAGTTGGAAAAATCTGAATTCTCACTGTCAAGTTTCCCAGAGTTGAGCAAAAAAATCAAATTCACTATGTTTTTTACATATAAAACTTGCTTAAATTTAAAACAGGCTCAAAATTTAACCCAAAAGCAAGGCAGTTTCATATGCTCTAAATAAAAAAAATACAATATAAGTTAAAAAAGTAAATGAGTAGGAAGGTGTTTATTAGTGTTTAATTTGTGCTGTGAGGAACTGGGAGTGAATTATTTATCATAGTGTTGGTTAAAACGTCAAGAAGCTCTCTGTACTAATCCCCAAGTTAAAGTGTTGAGTGGGTGAGTGTTGAGTGGTGCTCATAGTGTGTCACATATTAATTTAGCCTTAATTCCAAGCCTTTGATTAGTTAAATCCAAAACCAATTGTGTGGCAAGTGGATAGAGTTGAACAAAGGGGAGTTGAGTTTTCATTTTCTATAAATTACCTATGAAATCTCTTAATAAATTGGGCTTAATTTATTTGGCACTACTTAATCCACAAACTTATTAATGACATAATATTAAACAAGTGGGACATTTGATTAATGTCTATACCACTAAATCCAGTATAGTGGTGCTTGGGAGCTTAATCAATAACTATGGACACTTATAATAGAAACGTAATAGTAAATAATAAAATTTATATAAGTGCATATGTGTTTTATTAATAAAATTAGGATTTGGCTTAAAAAAGTGTTGAACTGACCACTTTTTCTTTTAGAGTGTCAAACACAGGTTTTTTCATTTCTATTAGTAAATTTACTTATAAATTATCCCTGAAATCCATCTTTTAGCTAACTGAATTATTAAACAGAGTCAAATTTGAGTAAATTTAATCTCAATTTTTGGTTTCAACCCCCTATATTACTAGTAAAAATTAACTTAAAATCACTTAAGCCAAAAATACTAATAGATTTGCATATGCAACACTCAACTCCCTGGTACTCGACACTTTGTTGAGTACCAGGGAGTAAATTTTACCACAGTTGCCTTGTATTTCCCATTGAATATCAAAGGTTATATGGTGATTTCTCTGCAGTCGTGGATTATTTGATAAGGATCCTTGGGAGTGTCTGGGTGATTGTACCACTGCAAGTCTTCCAAGGTCCAGGGTTGCGGTCAGGGTTGTGGGGATACTCAGTGAAGTGCACAGGGCCAAATGGAGTTTCAGGAGGGTGATAGTAATTAAAGGCTTTGGTTTTGTCAACTCTAATTGGCTATTGATCCCTGAGGATGGATACTGGTGCTTTGATGATTGCAGATGGAAGAGTATCAAAAATATGTAAGGAATCAGATTGGTGAACCAAAGGTTCATAACAACTTTATTTGGTAAGGATGATGATACAGAATTTTTTCTGATGCTTCTGACTTATATACTTACTCACATGCAAGTGCCTCTGGGCATTCTTCTGGTGCTATCTGTGTGGCAAGGGTTGGCATCTCAGGTTCTGCTGGTTGGTTGGCTGCTTCATGGTCATTTTTGGGGTCTTCAGGAACAGTTGCTTGACTTGTTGATGGCCCATCTTTACCTGACTGGCCATTGGTTCTGACAGGTTTGGCTGCAGGAGTCATGGGTTTTTTTCCAATTTGATCACCATTCTGGGACTGGCTTGGCAGGCATTCTTGAGGTTAAAGAACTTGATCAAAAAGGGGGTTCCCAATTGGGAACCCCAAATTACTAAATGGAGGGGTGGGCTTGAGCTGGGAGCACTGGGCAGCTAAAATTAGCCTTCCCAGGCCCAGCCAAACCCATCAAGGCTTGGGCATAGCTTTTAGGGCCCAGAATGGGCTTGCAGCTATAGCCAGGGCGGGAATGATTCCCACATCTGGATTTTTTCTTTTCAAAGCAAATCCAGGTACAGGCAAATCCCTGCCACCCACTCTCCTTGCCTGGTGGCATGGTGCGGGTTTGATTCCCGCCCGGGGCCTCAAATATGTTATTTCTGTAATAGAGGTATTGATCTAAGTTGTAGCATTGGCTGGTTATTGGTGGCTATTAGGAGCATACTCTGCTTACGTCTCTCCTTTAACCACATAATACCAGGGCTGCAACTCCTAACTGTCCCACCTCTCTGCCAAGGTTAAGGTTGAGGCCTCTCCTGTGTATCAATTTCCTGAATCTTGGGGTGAGGGTAACTTGCTGCTCTTCCAGGCTGTGGATACTCTCCTTATTTGGCTTGTTCTGATGATCTTACTAAACCCAGGTTTATTTTGAATATGTTCCAAAACATTGGGTCAACCCCGGATTTTGGTTAGGCTTTAACCCCATGTGGATTTGGGTTATGGTTCTTCACCTCTTGGATATGGTTACTTGCTAGGCTGACATTTATGTTATATTTTATTTATCCCTGAACGCTGGTCAAGGTTTGGTATGAACCTGGTTCTATGGTACAAACCCTGCTATCATATCTTTTAACCCTGTCTAAACAAGCTTCTAAAATAAACTGACTGGAAACTACCATGCCCATGTTTTATGTTATCTCTGGGTTATTGACTTTATCCTGGTTAGATTATAAGGGTTGTAGTATCTTTGATTACTCCCTCTCAGAGAATCATTTCACCGAAGACTGCTCAAAGACACCTAGCTGGAGTGGCCCAGGGGTATGATCCAATAGGATCAACATGTAAATCTCCAAATGAACCTTTCCAACCATACCATTCGAGATCTACATAGACACAATGTGTCATACTTCCAACTATAAAGTATTACCTTCTTATATCAATAAAGGTACCATTCTCTTCTGAGCTTTGTGATCCATCCAGTTGGATAATGCAAAAAGGAGGATTTCGCCTGGCCCCACTTCGGCAACTCAAGAAGATTCGATTTTGGGTCAAGGTTTCGATTCGGCACCGAGAAAGGCGGGATGGTAGGAATGGTTTTTTGGGTTGACGTAATTCTCTGCTGGAAAATCGAGCTCGGTGACAAAAATTCCATTTCTACGCCTTTTGCTTGACGGCCGGTGGAATGCTTTTCCGGGCCGCCGTCTTCGGCGTTACCTTTGAATTGGAAGATCCAATCCCGCCATTTTAAATTAGAGTATCCCCAATCACCCGCAACAGTTCGATCCATCCCCGGCCTATCAAACCTATCGGGTTGGTCGGAAATAAGGATTTGCCGAAACTACTCACTTGAGATTGTTGAATGTTAAATGGGATGACAATCGTAAAAGGTGGATCTTTTTGGCGGTTATACTTTGAGGAAGAGGCGAGTTCTACAGCGACCCGAAAGAAAAGATGGCAGTGAGGTGCAATTCGCCTCAACTATGCTAGCGTCATGGCGACAAATCTAGATCAGTTGGATAGATTTGGTATCATGCGATGAACAGCGTGGGTTTTGGTTGATTTCATAGTTTTGAAATTAACTGTCAGTTGTTCATATGCCCTTGGGACGGAGAAGAGTGGTGGTGAGATCCTTGCATGAAAGGGCTTGGCTTCATCGGCATGTGCTTAAATCTAATCAGCAACCCCAGCCTTTTTCAGTTACCTCGTTTAACTGCCATCCCCGCATGTCTCGTCAGGACAGTTTTAGCCACAACACAAGTCCTTGCTACGCTTGGAGGCCCTACAATGGCTCAGCATCAGACAATAGCCGAATGATATCACCTGCAGGAAAGCGGTTTCGTCCAAAATGGAAGTATTGGCGCTTTCGAAAAGATCCTTTTTAGGGGCCAACCGACTCCCTTCATTAGGACATGGTTAGACGTTGAGCATATCTGGGGTGCTTCAATGCTGAGCCATGCAAATTTCGGATAGACTTGGATCCTTGTCAATCAAAAGCAGGGTGCGGAATTTATTGAAGCAGGTTCAACTTGCGCTAAGCCTTGTAACAGGCGGACAGGATAAAGTTTTGGAGCAGATATGGATTAAGCGATGGCTACTTTTGTAGTTGCGATCTGATGCGAAAAAACGGCAGGCGCATTGCTACTTTTATTTTTTCTTGAAATAGAAACCCTGTGGATAGCGGAAAGCTATTCTAGGAAGGTTAAGAACATTTGAAGGAAATAGTGCGTCATAATTTTAAGTCCTTATTTTAAATATATTTTAAATATATTTTCAAACACATTTTTATATATTATTTAAATCTAGCTTTAAGCTACAGTAATTTTTAAACCTGTTGAGATAAATTAAAATTCTCAGTCTAAAAATGAAAGCAACTTAGTCTAAAATGAAATCGAAGTGGATCCAAATCTATTGTAATTTAATATAAATTCCTTGATTTCCAATTTCATTTTTAGACTGAGATTCTCGTTTATCTCAACAGGTTTGAAAACTACTGTACTTGATTGAAATTACAATTCATTTTGGTGCAAAGTAGGCCAAATCACCTCATTTTCAGCGTTCAATTGGCTAGAAATAAAAAATAAAGAACCCACTCAAAGTTGCATAAACCAAACATACTTATAGAAAGAGTTCTGTTTATTTAAACATTATCATCCCTTGTGATAGGAATACATAACAAGTGCTTCTTTTCTATACTAAAATCAGGATTGGTTGCAGGAGACAAGTGTGGTGTGGCGGGTGGGATGCCAAAAAAACAAAGCCGAGCTATGCCTGCTTTGTCCTTTTATGGCATCATGCCTGGGTACGTGTCCAGGTATCCTAGTTAAGTCACACTTTTTTGTTTATTTAAATCAGTGGCCTTCTAAAACTATTATCTTAAACTCAAGTTGGTAAAAGGAAAGATGTGTCAGGCAGGCTGTCAAAAGAGCAAAGCTGTGCTATGCTCAGCTTCACCCTTTTACAGCAGCACGCTGGAATGTGTTTCTAGTTTTCTAACTGGTAAAAAGCGTTTAGTGATGGCAGCCTGCTGATGTTTATTTCTAGTCTATAGCTGGTAAAAGGAAAGATGTGTCAGGCAGGCTGCCAAAAGAGTAAAGCTGTGCTACGCTAAGCTTCACTCTTTTACAGCAGCCTGATGGTATGTGTTTCCACTTATAGCTGGTAAAAAGCATTTAATGATGGCAGCCTGCTGGTATATGTTTCTAGTCTATATTGGGTAAAAGGAAATATGTGTCAGGAAGGCTGCCAAAAAGGCAAAGCTGTGCTACACTCAGCTTCACTCTTTTATGGCAGCCTGCTGGTATGTGTTTCCACTTATAGCTGGTAAAAACTTTAATTAAATATGGGTGTGAAGTTATATCTTTTGAAATTTAAGTTTTTTAGCTTTTTAATGATCTTTATCACAATTATTTGGTAAAAATCCATGGGTGATGACATCCCGCTAGTATGTGTTTCTAGTCAAATAACTGGTAAAAATCTGTTTAAAGATGTGGGTACCCTCATAATTTCTTGATAATAATTATTTAGATTTAGTTAATGAAATAATATCAGAAATTGATGAGTATATAAAGTTGAGCAGTGAGAAGGCTACAAAAAGAAAAAGCTATGCTAACTCAGCCCTATTATTCACAGCTCCATACTGTTATCTTTTTCTTCTTCCATAGCAGAAATACTTTTTTGGTAGTTAAGTATGTCTTTTAAATTTTATTTACTATCCTGGCTGTTAAAAGATGATTTAATGATATCTAAAGAAATTTTTTAATATAAAAATGATAGTTTTATTATAGTTGCTACTTTTAGTTAGAGAAGTATGGGTGTATGCTTTGTAAATACTCTATTATACTATTATCAAGGCTTTATTAGAGGTTTGAACCTTTTATTATGCATTATATTTTGACATTTAAGAGACTGGAGATTAATTACAGTACTTTATAGAGTTATTGATAATCACAAAAAAACCCTAACATATAATACCAAGTTTTCTCACACAAAAAATCAACAATTTATATATATTAACAGTAAAATTAGCCCATTTAAGATTTGTTTTGTGCATGACTTCTGTGTGCTTAGCACTTGGTTTTGGTTGTCTATCTCAACAGCTGAGAAAAAGTACTGTATTTTTTATCCACATCTTGAAACTGCAGCCCTTTAAAATCTTTATTTTCAGTATGTATTTTGATCTCCAATGGACATTACAATACTCATATTAAAAAAGATCAAGTGCATGTTATAAAAATCTCTTTGTTTCCTGAACCATTATTTTGTAGTTTATAAGATTGTAATATTATTTTTGTAGTACACCTGTTTACTAAGATACAGTCTTTATTTGTTGGTGACTATATATTTTATTTATTAATATACTGATATCAATTTCTTTTTACATATATGTTAATTCTATGTGGTACTGATTTTTGATATCATTATTTCCTATTTTTGATAAGATGATGTCTGATTTTGTATATCTTTTTAGTTATCTAATGTGATGTTATTTCAGCTTCATAGCATTTGATTTGATTGCATTTTTAATTTATTTTTGTGGGTTCAGTACCCTCTGGTAAGTTATATTGCTTTTGATTTTATAGAAAACATCATAAAATGAAACTACTGTAATATGGTCTAAACTTGATTATTTATGAATTTCTAATAGATTTTTGTTAACTCATAAAATTAATTAATTATAGTGGTTTTTTAAAAAGAGGAACCCTCTAATTTTATGAGCATAATTAAGTTAAAAATATATTTTGGATATTATATATTAAAGTAGTTTATGTGGTGCTGGAGTTTTACAGATGGGGGTGAAATAAAAATTATTATAAATGTGCTATTTGGGTGAAAAAGTTTTTAGGGAGAGACAGGACACTTTTTTATCACACTTAGCCAAAACTTGACTATAACCATTAAAACATGAAGATCAATTAAAAGTTTTCTAAGAAAATTATAATTTCTTGGTAGAGAACTTAAACTAAGTAACTTTAAAAAGTACTTTTGAATATTTATTAATCATGTGAAAATAAGATAAAACTTGATATTCAAAGATATAGCTAATAAAAGTTTAAGGAAGTCAAGAAGATTACTTTAAAAGTAAAAAGTTGAATTTGGGTAAATAAAGCTAGTTGGATCAAAAAACTAAAATTAGAAAAACAACTTTTTGGTAAAACATCTAATCACTCTAAAAAACTTACCTAACACAGAATCTGCTGTAGGTAGAAATCTAGGGCTTGAAGATTAAGGTTAGTAGTTTAGAAAAGATGAGTTACCTAAAACATGATCTGCTACAGGTAAATATGTTTTTTCTAAAAAAAAGGTTGGAAACAGAAAAAAATGACTTACCCAAACTGTCATGAATGACATTTCAATACTTGTATTGAAAACCTGGGAATTGAAACCTGGGTCTCAGGAAAAGCCTTATGTTGACCAGAGTAGACAGGAAACCGCCCAACTGCCAGTTGGGTCAAACCCTGGACCACCAGAGATAGATGACCCCAAACAGAAGGAACAGAAACCTGCCAAGTGTCAATACTAGAGGTTTAAAATCAACATTGGAGACCCTGGAATCAAACCCTGACCCTCCAAAGACTACTTGAGTTACACAAAGTGGACAGGAACCTGCCAACTTGTTAAATTGCAAACCCGAGTTGACAAGTTACTCCGAGACCCGCCAGTCTCCCAAGGATAATTCCCCAAATGGTCACCAGATTGCTGCTAACCTTGCACCACCAAAGATCCAGACCTATGCAGAGGTTGTAGCTTGCCTTAAGGAGGTTAAAACAAAACCTACTGCTAACTCTGCCAATGACTGCCAGCAGCTGCCAGTCTTCTGTCCAGAATGGGTAGTATAATTGAACTACTCAGGTGATGTGGTGAACAGTAGCAGCAGAACAAAGGATTACCACTTCTGTTCATCAGACCAGGCACTACCTGGATCTGCCACCCTCAAGACTCTAAGCCAAGATCCATGCCCTGCCAGTGCCTTTTCTGCAAACCTGAACCCTGCAAAAATTGAAGAAGCAAAGACCCATGGTATAAAAGCCCCGGCGGTATGGTGATGACCATATTATCATTTTCAATAATAAAGTTTTATGAACCTTTGGTTCAAAAAATCTTATCTTATCTAGTCTTAGTGATCTTCCATCTTAAATCCAGCCAAGTAGACCATCAGGCAACCTCCTCCTCTGGAGACCAACCTGCCGACCCTCCCCAGGCACTATACTGTCCCCCAGGAGCCCTCTTTGGACCTGTGCATTTTACCAAATACCCGCCCAACCCCGCCTACGCAGAGTACAACTTGGAGACCATCCTCATTGCTGATCCCTTGGCAAGGACTATAGAAACTGAATACATAGAACATGAAGAAAAGAGGATCAAGGTGTTGCCCTTATTGTTCAAAGACAAGTACAATTATCTGCCTGCCTACTTTGTTCCCATGGCTCCGCCCTTAACCCCGCAACCCAACTGCCCAATAGAGATCCCCACCGCAGCCGAGACTATGTCCACCCAACTGTTTGGAGTACTCTACATTACTTTGATAGGAATGGTAGACACTATGGTGCCCAATTCAGGGTTCTGGTCTTTGCTTGGGCAATCTGTATCCTATATTATCAAGTTAGCACCCATTCTATGGTGGGCATTACCCTCTGGCCCGGCTGTATTCTGTCCCAAGCCAACCAATGCATCTACCTATGCCTGGCTTCCTGACACAAACCAAGATTGGCTTCAGGGCAAATACTTGACTTTTTAAATCTAGGTTGGTAATTTAGTGAAAAAGATTTACCCACCCCAAGATCTGCTGTGGACTAAGCCCATCTAAAAGGATTAAATGTTAGTAGTTTTTTATGGAAATAATTACCTGATGAAATGCAGCTTTGTTTAAAAAGATTAGTGAATCAAAAAATACTTACCAAACTTTAATCTACATAAGGGCAAAAATCTGGGTTTTCTTAATCTAGGTTAGTAAAATTGATGGGGAAAAAGCTTACCTAACCTTGATCTGCTGTGGACCAAGTCCATCTAAAAAGGATTTGAAGAAGATTAGTAGTTTATAAAAAAACAATTACCTGAAATTAAGCCTTGGTTTATTTTGAAATGATTCTGTTTTTAAAAAATTGTTACCTTTTAAATTAAAAATTAGCTTGAAGTTTTAAAATTTAATATTACCTATAAAAAACTTTGATGTTTATGATCTAAATAGTTATTATTATGTATATTTCAAAGCTTACCTTTAATTTGAAATGAATCTATTAATTTTGAGTTGAAGTTAGTTTATGTCTAGTGAAGCCTCACCTTGAGCGTCAAACTCTAATCTTATCTCCCAGGCTTAAAATTATCCAATCATAGTGGATGGTGGCATCCTGTGCTCTAATCATTATTACTAAGTTTTTATATTTGTTTTTGACTGTCTTACCTTTTTGTAAAGCTGAAATATTTTACATTTATTTATTTTAAAATTTACTTTAAATCAAACTGCTGCAAGTAGGGATGCCGTGAGACACCGCCAAGTGTCCCGCAACTATTCCTGCAGCAGCATCTACTACCAAAACTTTACTATCCAATAGACAAAACCAATATCATTGTTGACCTGCATTGGACTTAAAAATTGGACTGATTTTCTATGTAAAAACATAGTAAAAAGCTTCCTCCGGGACAAGAGTGGTCTATACT
>QTSX02003352.1:0-13720 GCA_014839935.2 Entomophthora muscae
AACAGAAGACAGCAGCTTGATGGTGTACTTGACGCCCTTCTTGTAGGTGACTTCACAAGGTCTGGCCCAGAGTGAATCCAGTTTTTGGGCTCTGCCACCAATGCAGTTTTGGTAGTAGAGGACCAGGCCACCCACTTGAAACTCAGGAAGGAGATCCCTAGTTTCAGGATTCACCTATCTTTGTAGCTGCTATTCTTTTAGCCACTCTTATTTGAGTTTATGATCTTCAAAGTTATCCATGATTATCCAGTCATTTTTATTTTTCTCACATCATGCTCTCCCCTTCCTTCCCTGCATTTACCACTTTTTGGACCCAAATTTGGGTTTCCCTAAGCTTTTTTATAACCTAATGGTGGTTAGCATCATTTTCAAACCTCCTTTACCTTTCTGCTGCAGGATTCAACCCCTGGACCTACACGCAGAAGTTAGCAATTCAGTTTTTGAACTCTTTACCTTTCACTATACAATCAATTATGTGTTTCCGAGCTTTGGGCCTAGTTTTTCCTTTCCTTTTTGCTTGCTTGACAACAACTAACAATTGCTGTAACTGTATTTCTCCTCCCAGTGTCCCTTTATGTAAGTTTAACTTCTTTAAGTTATCATTAAGACATGTATGTTTTCAAACCTTGTTTCCTTTACCAGATGCCATTAACCTACCTAGGTTAACTTCATTATTTCAGATTTTCACCTCACTTTCCCAAGCTCAATAAAAAGGCTTGGTTTCCCAGTCTCAACAATAAGTTGAGATTGTTTGACTTGCACCCCAAAAAGGTATTTGTTAGGTTTTTTGGCTTATGTTTCCTCTTTGATTTTTATTATTGTATCTTTCATCTTAGTTTCATTATTTCATTTGACTATATCTTTCACCAGTTAGGCAATTTCTATAGTGGAACTCACACTTTAATTGTTGACAGTTTCAATCCCCCAGCTAGTGCTGATCACTTCCCAGACCTAGAAATTGACTTTTTAACCAAATCTTTAGTCATTAAGAATGGACTTTACTTTGTTTTCTTAGGTTTAATAAATTGCCTTAGTCCTTGATCCACTCCATATAAGCTTTTAGGAGCCTTAGTACAGTTATTATTGCAAACCTTGCCTACCTTTTTATACTTGAAAATATAAATATTCTTGGTTTAAAGGCCTTAGTTTACAATAATTTACTCCAAGCCTTCAGAACTTACACCTAGACACATTGGAGGGCAACAACTCTAAATTCTTGACCTTATAGGTAGTTGAGTAAGTAGTCACTTGGATATCAATGATGTGGTTAATCAATTCTTTGATATGGGTTTTGGGGTTAACTGTGGCATCAAATTCCATCAATGGGGACCCAAGATTGAGGGATAGTAGCTTCACACCCATAGATCATGTCAAAGAGGGATTGTCCTGTTACCCAGTGCTTGCTCAGGTGGTAAGCAAAGAGGGCAGCAGGAAAAAACATATCCCAGTTATGGGGTTCCTGTCCACCAGTCCCCAAAGTGTGTCCTGGATTGTAGCCAGGGACCAGCTGGAAGGGATTGTCATTCTCTAGTAAGGGAAAATGTATCTCAGAAATATGTATAGGGGTCAAAATGGGCCTTTGTTCACTCTCAGAAGGAAGATCCCCTTAGAAACCTTCTGGTATATGGCCCAGGGGGTCAAGGAAACAATATGGATTTGCTAATACTTGGAGTCCTCCAACAATATCTTGGACTCCTTGCACTTGGTCTTGGACTCCTGCACCTTAGACTTGGACTCCTGCTCCTTACACTTGGACTCCGGCGCCTTAGTCTTGGACTTCTGCACCACACTTAGGATCCAGCTTCTTATTCTTGGGCTCCTGCTCTGTTATTATGGGCTTCAGCTCTCTTTATAGCTCCAGTGGCCTTGTTATTCCACTTGTATAAGTACAACCAAGCTCCTACTGGTTATCAAAAGGCTTCCAAAAACCTCTTGGCAGAAACTCAAAAGGCCTCAGAAAAACCCTGTCAAAGACCCAGAAAGACCTCCAAAAAGACTTAGAAAGACCTGTAAAAGACCTCAAAAAAGACCCTGTAACTTTCCAGCTGGCCACCTTTTTATAGTGTCCTTTTTCCAACGGTTTTGCCTTCAAAATGGCTTCCTTCAGAAGCTTAAACCATTGCCGCTCACTTTTTCCTATAATAACTTAATCTTACATACTTACTTTCTAAAAGCTTAAAGTATTAATTCACTATTTCCTCACTTATACTTTAAGCTTTTGGCTTTCAACCAATTGTTTTCATCAGGAAACCTGCCAGAACTCAACCAATAAATGCGGAGCGCAGAAATAGACCATTTCTGAAGTTCCACTGGGATCCAACTAGGAAAATAATTTCCACAGCTCAAACCGCTCAAATTTACAACTCTTCATGCACCAAAGCGTTAACCAGTCCATTATTCTGGCACCAGTCTTCCCTGAATTCAACATGAACCAATTTAAATAGTATTCTACTATTTAAATTGTTCTTTTTGAACCTCTTCAACATTTTCCCCATATATTTACAAATCTTGTAAAATCCAAGGAAAACATCCCACCAAAACAACTTTGTATCCAGCTCTCATAGCAACATACCTTCATCTATCCTAGGAACTTAATAAATAAATATATTACCCACGCTTCTATCCACATTCCTTCTTGATTTTACTACTAAACCAAGACAAAACATTCTACATTTTCCCACTTTGGCAAATCAATTCAGCAAAATCTTGGCTTATTTCTTTGGACCACCAGTTCTTCATCATCTTATGATCCTTCAGCCAGCTCATTTCAGTCTCCAACAGCTCAGACCAGTCCTACAGCTACTTCTTCAACAGAAGTCACTAAACTTCCACTTGGTCAACATAAGCCCCGCCTGCAAACCACCAAACATGTGGACCATCACACCAGTTACCCACATATGAGAGGGTAAGCATCCTCATATTTGATACAAGAGAAGAATTTGCACACTCAAATGTCCCATTAGTTGAAGGGTTATAAGGGGAAGAGAAGGATTTATGGGTGCCCATTGCCTCAACAATAGATGTGATGAGCCTGGTATTGAAGTTGGTTCCATTGTCAGAGAGTAACGTCTGGGGAGACCCATGTCAATAGATGATATCTTGTAGCAGAAAGTTAGCGGTAGTCTTGGCAGTAATATCTTTAGTATCCCTGGCTTTAACCCATTTTCTAAAGTGGTCTACTGCTACCAAGATGAAACAATACCCAGACCTAGAACAAGGGAGGGGCCCAACAGCATCAATACTCACAGTGTGGAAGGCATGCTTAGGGGGGATGAGTTTGAACTAATGTTGGGAAGGTCAGGGTCATTGGAGCTGACAAGAATGACAGGAGGCAAGGACGTCAGGGATTAGAAGGCGCATGTTTTCCCAATAGAAGTTTTTTAACAACCAGTCATGAGTTTTTGTTATACCTCCATGCCTAGTATCAATGTGAACTTTAAGGATGATGGCTATTCTCATACTGGGGCAGATGTAGGGCAAATAAGCATTGTTGACTCTCTTGAAGAGTTGTCTATCCCAAATCAATGTATCCTTAGATAGGGTCTGCAGTGCCAATTGGATGTCTTCTGGCTCAGTGGTCCAGGAGTCAGGATACCCTATTAACTTGTATAGGCAATCAGCGTTTGCTGGATGGATGGCTAATATGGGAATCCTGACAAACCATCAGTGTTCTGATGTTGCGCACCAGGGTGATGTACCACAGTGAAATTGTATCATTGCAAGCGCAAGGCCCAACATGCTAACCAACCTTCAGGCTCCTTTAATTACTGCAGACACTTAAGGGATGAGTGGTCAGTGACTACAGTAAAGTGATTCCTGTAAATGAGGTGCCAGAACTGTTTTACTGCATGTAAAACTGCCAAGCATTCTTTTTCAGTGACACTATAGTTCTTCTCATGTTTGTTGAGGACTTGTGAAGAATAGGCCACAGGTTAGTCCACGCCTTCATTGTCAAGCTGGGATAGGATTTTACCTACTGCTAACCCACTAGCATCACTGTACAAGATAAACTCCTTGTTGTTGTCATGAATGACATTTCAATACTTATATTGAAAGTCCAGGAATCAAACCCTGGGCCTCAGAAACAGCCTTATGTTGACCAGGGTAGACAGGAGCCTGCCAAACTGCCAGTTGTATCAAACCCTGGCCTGCCAGAGATGCCTTGCCCCAACCTGGATGAACAGGAACCTGCCAGTCTGCCAAGTGTCAAGACTGGAAGTTCAATATCAACATTAGAAACCCAGGAATCAAACCCTGACCCTCCAAAGGCTAATTGAGTCAACCAGGATGGATGAGAACCCGCCAACTCACTGAGTTGCAAACCCAAGTTGTTGAGTTACTCTGAGACCCTCCAGTTTCCTAAGGACAATTCCCCAAATGGTCACCAGATTGCTGCCGGCCTTGTGCCACCAAAGATCCAGACCTATGCAGAGGTTATAGCTTGCTTAAAGGAGGTTAAAACAAAGCCTACTGCCAGCCCCACCAATGACCACCAGCAGCTGCCAGTCCCCTGTCCAGAATGGGTAATACATTTTGACTGCTTGTGTGATGTGGTGAACAGTAGCAGCGGAACAACACATCACCACTTCTGTTTACCAGAGCAAGAACAATAAGGATCTGCCGCCCTTGAGATTCAAAGCCAAGATACATGTCATGCCAGTGCCTTGTCTGCAAATCTGAACCCTGGAAAAATTGAAGAAGAAAAACCACATGGTATAAAAGCCCTGGCAGTATGGTAATGACCATATCATCATTTTCAATAATAAAGTTTTATGAACCTTTGGTTTGAAAAAATCTTACATTATCTAGTCTTAGTGATCTTTCATCTCAACTCTGACCAAGTAGTCAATCAGGCAATCACCACCTCCAGAGACCAACCTGCTGACCCGCATCAGGCACTATACTGTCCCCCTGGAGCCCCCTTTGGACCTGTGCATTTTACCAAATACCCGCCCAACCCCACTGTGACCGTACTACAGTCACCTTGGGCTGTGGTTTCACAAAGAGGTTGAATTGTGATGAATTTAATAGGTTGAAATTCAAAACAATATGATTGGCCTTGGAGAGATTTTACAGCGTAGTAATGGATTACCCAGGAATCAATTAGGTTGTACTAATTGAGGGCCAAAATGAATAATCTGAACAATTCAGATTGTGAAACTAGGTGTCTCAAATTGTCTAATTAACCATGGAGGTTAATTGATACCCAGGAATCAATTAGGCTGTACTAATTGAGGGCCAAAATGAATAATCTGAATGATTCAGATTATGAGACTAGGTGTCTCAAACGTAATTTATTAACTGGGAAGGTTAATTAATTGATACCCTGGAATATGATTGATGAGGATTTAATCATAGGGCCAAAATGGACTTGGCTGTGTCAAGTAAAGACTTGCTGTCTTCAAACAGATTAATTAACTGGTAAGGTTAATTAATATATGCTGGGAATATAATTAATGAGGATTTAATTATATTGTTTAATTGCCTTGACTGTGTCAAGAAGTTTGGTTAAGGTTAGCCAAAAGTAAATCCCCAAATTGTGGTTTAAAAGCTCTGTATTGGCAAATTAATTAGGTTAAAAACGCCGCCACACTGCCTAATTGATTTGTAAAGCGCTGCCCAGTGAATGTTTCAGGCGCTGGGGCGCCGCCTGGGAAAGTTCCTGGGCGCTGTGGTGGTGCCTGGTTAAAGTTTCAAAGCATTTTAATGGGGTTTAAGGCAAAAAACCATTAAATATAAAAATAACTAAATATAGACAATGGTGTCTATACATTCAGGATTGATCAGCTGGTTCCCAAAGGGAACAAGGGTAGCTTGGATCAGGAATACATAAATTCCACAGGGGTTTGGCGCCGGAAGTCTGGAATGCTTCAAGCCAAAGCAATACATTTCCACAGAAGGAATCAGGTGATTCTGGAATGTATTATGGCACATTCTTATAGGTTAAGAGTGTGAAGATATTTTTGGTAAAGATCTGGATTAGATGACGCCGTTAAGTCATAAACCATGTGATAGGAATCCAGGTGTGATTCCAGAACCAGAGAGGTTTTCAGCTGAATGTACCCTGATTGGTATATGATGGAAACATGATAATAATTAATAAAAAAGTATACATATGTGTGACAATGGTTGCTTTCCCCTCAATCTTTTTATGCTTTGTGTTTTTGGCTTTTAACTGAAATAAGACTACCATGGAATGAAAGAGATGGTCTGCAGCAAAGACTATGGGAAGTAAAAAACGTGGAAGTAATCACCAGATAGCAACAAGTTTAACGCCAAAAATTGCTTGCCTGGAATCCAAGCTCATTGAAGCTTACATAAAGGATTTCTTGTCAAACTGTAAAAGAGTCAAACCGGGATAATGAAGAATCAAGCATGAATTTACTGGATCTGTCACACCCGCCTACTTGAAGTACAACTTGGAGACCATCCTCATTGCCAACCCCTTGACAAGAACTAGAGAGACTGAATACATAGGACACAAAGGAAAGAGGATTTAGGTGCTGCCCTTATTGTTCAAAGACAAGTACAATTATCTGCCTATCTACTTTGTCCTCATGACTCCACTCTTAACCCCTCAACCCAACCACCCAATGAAACCCCCCCCACTGCCGCTGAGACCACGTCCACCCAACTGTTTGGAGTACTCTACATTACTTTGATGGGAATGGTAGACACTATGGTGCCCAACTCTGGGCCCTGGTCTTTGCTTGGGCGGTCTGTATTCTATATTATCAAGTTAGCACCCATACTATGGTGGGCATTACCCACTGGCCCAGAAGTATCCCATCCAGAGTCACCTAATTCCTCCACCTATGCCTGGCTTCCTAAAAGTTGTAGTCTGGGTAGACCAGGATAGGAGCCGCTTTGAGCTTAGTCTTCAAAGCCTTGAATGACTTTTGTTGACTATCAATCCACTTGAAGGGAAAATTTCTGAGAAGCTAGACCAGAGGCTCACTCAGTTCAGCAAAATCAGGGATGAAATGGCAGTAGTACCCCATCATACTGAGAAATACTTGGACTTTGTGGAGATTGGTGGGGGACAACATCTTTTCAATAGCATTAACATTATTGTTCATAGGTTGTATCCCAGTCTGAGTGACCTCATGGCCCAAGAACTCAAGTTGCTCCATGAAGAAAGTGCACTGGGAGGTTTTGAGTTTAAAGCCAGAATTGCAGGTTTTGAGAAAGACAGCTTTGAGGTGGTCCAAACAGTCAGTGAAGGTGGAGCTGAATACTCTTATATTGTCTAGATATACAAGTACACATGAGAGCTTCAGATCTTGCAATATGGAATCCATAGTTTGTTGGAACGTAGCAGGTGCATTACAAAGTCCCTGGAGCATCTGGGTTGGCTCAAAAAGCCCTTCAGACGTAATGAGGGAAGCTTTCTCACAATCTTCAGGGGATAAATCTACTTGCCAGTATCCAGAATCTAATTCCATCGTGGAGAAGAATTTGGATCCTCCAAAATGTCTAAGGGTGTTGTCAATTTGTGGCAGAGGATATGAGTCCTTTTTTTGTAAGAAAGTTAAGACTTTAGTAGTCCATGACAATACTATGCCCTCCATCCTTCTTCTTGAGGATCAGCAAAGGGGAGGCACATGGGCTTTGAGACAGGGCTAGCAACCCAGCATCCAAGAGCTGTTTTAACTCTTTAGATACTTGAACATCTTTCACTTGACTGTGCCTATAAGGCTTGGCGCAGAAAGGGGAGCATCTCCGGAATCAATTTGATGGATAAAACCTTTGATCAACCCATAGTTGTTATATCCAGAGGCAAAAATATCCTTAAATTGGTCCAAGAGATAAAGTATGTCCTTCTGCTGGATAGGCAAGAGTTGGGGAAAGTTGGCAGCAGTAAATAGGGAGAGCACTTGGGGATTGTCCTCAGGTAAGTTGAAATCACCAAATGTCCCAAAGAGATAGAGAGAGGCCACCTGTTCTGCCCTAAGATGCAACCATGTCCCACGACCTGACCCCTTGAGACCTGAATGAGGGAGGCAGTCAAATTGGCTAATAACAATTGTACTGGTTATTTATGAGTTTGGTCCAGAATCCCCAGACATAAACAAGGCTCCTTTCAACTTAAGAATTCAGGAGAGTAATATTCTAAGAAGGATTTCTCAGGCATCTTGTAGGATATCTGGGAGTCAACAATCACCTTGAAGCCCAGGGGGTAGTGATGGCCACTGGAGCAAGAAGTGAGATACCTTCTTCTGCAGGGCAAAAAGGAGGTGGGGAGCGCATATTGGAGGAGTTAGTCCTATAATTCAGCATGAAGATGCTGGTGGGGTACTTTAGGACACATGTCTTAAGCCTTTTTCCTGAGATACACAGAGGCTCTCCAAAGATTAAAGGGACCTCATATTCTAGAAGAGACAAATAACTATCTCAAAGGTTGATAATCCCATTATACTCTTGGAAGAATTGTGTTCCTATCAAGTGTTTATAGCTTTATTCTCTAAAACAACCACATGGGATGCAATGAGGAGTTTCCCAAACCTCATTGGTAAAGCAGATTTGGCGCCAATAACCAAAGTCTGGGCCATACCAGCAGTTCCATAGGACTGGTTATAGTTGAGATCAGAATCTATTTTGAGCTTCTTTTTCAAATTGGAAGATACAACATTAACAGGGGAGCCTGTGTCCAAGATGGCTTTTATGTTGTAACTGTGCTGTTTTAGCAGAGTTACAAGGGGAAAAATATTTAGAAACTAGATAATAATCTTTATTGAGAGATAGTGATTATATGTCATTGTGAATCAAGGATAACAGGAACATGATTTTGTTGATCACACAGTTGGATGGTGAAGGGGGTGGCTTGATCCTGGTAATGATTTAAGCACCAAAGCAAGGTGTCCACCATAAGGGATCATCATTTGTTCATGTTGTTGGATTTGGCAATTTGAGTTGACTTCCTAGTCTGGCTTCAAGTGGCCAGGTAATCAGATTGTGTATCACAAACCTGCTTGCTTGAAACCTTGCTGGAGAGTTGAGCCTGCTGTTTTGACACCCCCAACTGAAGGTTGGCCTCCTCTGGGGGTAGGTTGTCAGGGAGGTTGTCTGGAGCCCGGGTGCCATACTGAACTAACTGTTGTTCTGTGGCGGGCAGGGCAGTTTTGCGTTGTTTTTGTCTTGCTTTGCAGGGTCTCAAGCAATCATGGTGTAGGGTTTTGTCTTGTTTGCACTTCCCAAACCCTTGCACAAGGTAAGTTTTATTTTTTTTTACCTTTAGAATGATTGCTGGGCCTACTTTCTTGGGTTGCAGTTTGCTTTTATCAATGTTCATGACCCGAACTTTGTCCCCAACTTCATGACTATCTTGGATGAGGACAAAGGTTTTTTGCAGACATTCATTTTCTTTTTCTGTTTGCTCACTGTTGGCCTCTATAACTTGAGGGTCTGAACACGGGGGGACTTTACTTGGAATTTCCAGTTTGGGTCCTGTTAATGATTGAATGATATTTGGCTGTGTGCTGTATACCAACTAAAAGGGCCTTTTCTGGTGGATCAGTTTTATCAGGTTTGGCACACAAGTAGTGAAGTTGATAGCTGCTTATACATGTCTTCAGGTCTCCTGTCAGTGAGTTTGTCTAAGGCTTGCACAAGGCTGCCATTAAGCTGCTCTACACGTCCATTGGCCTGTGGGTGGTATGGTGTTGTCACAGTATGTTTGACCCCATTTTTAGTGAGGTATACATTGGTGTTTTTGGAGGTCAATTCTTTCCCTCCATTGGTTATCAGGAGTTCTGGAGTTCCAAACTTGCTGATTATCTCTTTGCCAATAAATTGTTGTACGTCATTGCCAGTGTGCGCTCTTACTGCTTGGGCTACTGGCCATCTTGTAGCAAAGTATATGGCAGTATTGATGTATTTCTTATCATTGTGTTTCCCTGGCATGGGGCCAACAACGTTGAGGGCCCACATCTTGAAGGGTAGCTGTGTGCAGATGGGGAGTACTGATTTTGAAGGGGCTTTGCTTTTGGCAAGTTTCTTGCATACTTCACATTGGTCTAGGATTTCCTGAACGTCACAATACAGGGTTAGCCACCAGGCCTTGTGTTTAAGGAATTCATATAGGTTTTGGCTCTTGGTGTGTCCAAGTTCTCTGTGATATTGTAGGATGGTGTCCACTTGCTGGTGCGTGGGGATATAAGGGATGGTAGTAGTGTTGGACATTTTTCTGTGCAAGGTCCTGTATACGTCAGCAATTAGGTGTTTGTTTTTGATGACTATTTCCTTTGTTATGTTGGTTGTACCAGGAGGAAAATCCTTGTCTTTTGTTTGTAGCACCAAGAGGGGCCAATCTGGGTTGAGCCCATTTTCTCCTCTTGTGGCACAGACATACAGGCGCAAGAGGGCGTCTGCCATGGCAAGTTATGGACCAGGTTTGTACTGTATGAGCATATTGAATCTCTCCAAGAGCTCCATCCAGCAGGCTTGACGGCGAGATAAATTTTCTTGGGTTTTGAAGTATATGAGTGACTTGTGATCATTCAATTCCGTTAATTCTTCCTGCTGTTCTAGATAACAACACCATTTGACAAGGAAATGCACAATGGCCAACAGTTCCTTGTTGTGGATAGGGTATCAACACTTGCCATCTGTCAACTTTTGGGATTCATAAGCTACGGACAGGAAATCACCATCATTATTTTTGATTTGTAGTACTCCCCCAATGGATGTGTCTGAGGCGTTAGTTTTCATTTGATATTCCCTGCCACATTTGGGGTATTGCAGGATAGGAGCTGTCAAGAGCTTCTCCTTGATACGTCTAAAACAGAGGTCATGTTGGGGGGTTCACACAAACTTGGATTTGGTGCCTGTTGTGGCAGATAAGGGGGCAGTCAAAATGCCACAGTCAGGTATGAATTGGTGTACATAGGCCACCATACCCAAGGTGTGAAGTTCCAACTTATTCTTGGGTGGTGGCATCTTGCAGATGGCCTGTATCTTTTGAATGCTGGATTTGATGCCGTCTTTTGAGACTATGTGTACCAGGAAGGGTAGTTGCTTGCAGAAAAACTGGCACTTGGAGGGTTTTGCCAACAGTTTGTGTTGTGCCAGGGTAGCAAAGACTGCCTCTAGGTCTTTGTGGTGCTGTTCCACCAAGGGTCTATAGACAATGATGTTGTCTAGGTAGACTAGGGCATGCTTGCCTATGTACAGAGAAAACACTTTGTTCATGAAGATCACAAAGGTGGAAGGGGCGTTTGTCATGCCAAAGTTGAGCACCACACACTTGTAGGAGCCGTATTTAGTGTGGAAGGCTGTTTTGGGGATGTCTTCCTCCTTAATAAAAATCTGGTTGTAGCCTGCAGTTAGGACAATCTTAGAGAAGACTGTGGCTCCTCCCAAGGCTTCAAAGAGGTTGTCAATCAGCGGTAATGGATAACAATTCTTGATGGTAACTTTGTTTAGGGCTTGGTAGTCTGTGACCAGATGCAAGGTACTGTCCTTCTTGGCCACAAAGAATACAGCAGCCCCAGAAGGAGGCTGTGAGGGGCAGATAAGTCCTTTCTCCAACGCTTCCTTGAGGTAGGTGCATAGGATGTTGTCTTTGTTTGGGTTCAGCCTGTAGATAGGACTTGCTTTGGGTACAGCTCCTTTGAGCTGGATGGAATGTTGAATATGTTTCTCTGGGGGCAGCCCAGGTAGAGCTTCCTTGAAGATTTCTGAATGGTGGGCCACAATTTACAATCCTGAGGCGTGGAGGTATCCTGATGGTCCTTGAAGTGTATGATCTTGTACTGGCAGGAGTCCCAGTCAATTGCCTTGAGGTTCTCCTTTTCATTGAGGGTTTCTGTGATGCACACAAAGACATGGTTGCATAGGAGTTGGTCCACTGAGTCAGGGTAGATCTGGTGATTGACACCTTCACGCTTAATGGTCAACACTGAGGTCGCCCAGTCTATGTGAGGATTGTTCTTTTGTAACCAATCCAACCCCAGTACAATGTCAAACTTTGGGAAGTCAATGAAGGGGCCTTGGATGGTGGAGTGTAGGTTCTCAAGCATGACAGAGAAGGGGAAGGTTTCACTTGTCACAGCAATGTGATGTTCATCAGCCAGGACCACATTTTTAATCTGCAAAGGATTAGTAACTAGCTTGAACTTGTCTACAAAGCTACTGTTGACTAGGGTTCAATCCGCGCCTGAGTCCAGGAGTGCCAAGCCTGTGTAACTACAAAAACAGAAAGGATAGGACATCAGTTTATTGGGATGTCTGGCAATGGTGTGAAGTACTGGGTCCTCTGAGGGTATTTGGATCATTGGGCATTGGTCCACATCCTTGGGTTGGTACTCATCATTGGGCAAGTCAGGAGTTGCGTGGGGAGAGCTTGGCTTGCTTAGTGCTCTCCCTGGGATTTTCCCTTGTCTTGGTTGCCTTGCGTGGTGGTGACACAGAAATGGATACGGTTTGACTGGCCATTGTTTCCATTTCCATGTTCATTTGAGCTTGTGGGTTTATGGTTGGTGTTATTCCAGTTGCTTCCAGGGGGTAGTCAAGTGGAGCGCCCGCCTGTGTGAGAATCCTTGGGTCTCTCTTGTTTTCCAGTTCATGCCTTATGGAGGGCGTTGGATGTTTATTCTGCTTTCTCCACCTTGTGGTACAGGCTTTACAAGCTGGTCACCTGGTCCAGGTTCACGTGCCTCATTACATGCAACTTAAGGGTGTCATAGTAAATGAGGTGTGTGGCTGGGGTGTTAAAGGCCATGTCAGAGGGTGAGTGAAGTCAGAGTTCCTTGTAGGCGCGGGTGATTTCCTTCCTGGTGCCTGTCTGGGTTAGGTTCTTTACTTGGTGTATTATCATGAGCGCCGTGTCCTTAAGCACAAACCTTGCCAAGAAGTCTTGCTTGAAGGTATCCCAGTTCTTCTTGGTGTGTTCTTCATGCCATTTGTCACATCAGGTGCCAGCGTTGTGGGTCAGTCGGATGGAGATTTCCACAATCCAAAATTTCTTTGGACACTCCATCTAGGCCAGCTTGCTCTGGAAGGACTGGATCCATGTGGCAGCGTTGTTGTTGTTGGCCCTGGTAAAAGGTTACAAGGCAGCATTTTGTAGTCTTTGGGCTACATATGCAGGCATGGTGTTTTTGTCAGTTGGTTGCAGAATGGTGGCAGCTGTCTGGAAGAACCCTTGTGCAGACATGGCGTTGAAGGCAGGTAGTGGAATCATTGTGTTCTGGTACAGGAAAAAGCCATCAGGTATCTTGGCACCAGGGGTGTACGGGGTCTAGTCCAGCAGAAGGCCAGACATAATTCTGTTAAGGATTTGTTGGCTGCGGCAAGTACGGGCAACAGGTGGAATTTTATAAGATAAGGTAGGATGAAAAACCTACCTGTGCTACCAATGTTGTAACTGTGCTATTTTAGAAGAGTTACAAGGGGGAAAATATTTAGAAACTAGATAATAATCTTTATTGAGAGATAGTGATTATATAGTCATTGTGAATCAAGGATAACAGGAACATGATTTTGTTGATCACACAGTTGGATGGTGAAGGGGGTGGCTTGATCCTGGTAATAAGTCAAGAGTCAAAACAAGGTATCCACCATAAGGGATCATCATTTGTTCATGTTGTTGGATTTGGAAATTTGAGTTGACTTCCTAGTCTGGCTTCAAGTGGCCAGGTAATTGGATTGCAGGTCACAAACCTGCTTGCTCAGAACCTTGCTGGCGGGTCAAGCCTGCTGTTTCAACATTTATCTTGAC
>QTSX02003353.1:0-13654 GCA_014839935.2 Entomophthora muscae
AGCAGTTGTCACTTCTGAAAAAATGTCATCTTTAAGATTGGACATTTTTGGAAGGCTCACTTTCTGGCTGGGGATATTTGATTCAACCACATCTCTTGTTTGTCCATCCAACTCTTGCTCACTCTCATATGCCCTGGTGTCAATTATTAATCTTAAAAAATCTAAGTGATGAACTTAAAGTTTTATCATCCAATGATTTGCTTTTCTGGCCCCTACAACAAACCAAAAAGAAAATTGTGAAGTACTTTGATCACTTTACATCAGATATTTATTTGGTGGCAATAGGTGAAACTAACTTTAATTAAGCTGACTTTTGGTGCTGGATCCTTCATACAAGCTTTTTTTCAAGAAAACAGCTCCTGAGCTGTACTCAAAAGCAGAAAAATCCATCAAGGCTATTTATTAAGAATTCAAAAATAAATCTGCTAATGGCTATAATGACAAGCCTGTGTTAAGCTTTGATGATATGCAAAAGAGCCCAATATGTCTTTGAGCTCAATAATGAGCACACTGAAAAGAATGAAGGGGGGGCTAGGCTTTTATCTAACTGCTAAGCCCAGAGCAACTCCCATTCTCCAATTCTGGATGGTAATATGCTAAGATTTAAATAACTAATTATTATATTTTAGATGTATAGCCAGCAGTACCCTACGCTAGAAAAACTAGCCAGGATTATATTAGCCTGCCAGGCTACTAGTGCAGCCTTAGAGTGAGAGTTGAATGAGGCTGTTGACACCCTTGGTCTTAGAAGATCACATATGCTCTCCAGTATTCTTGCTCAGCTTAAAGAGTCACAGGCAATTCTCAAAAATGAGTTTAAGTAAACCTTGTTTAATTGCAGAATTAATTATATTAAATATGTCTTTATTATTTAGTTTTTTATATTTTATTTTTTAAATATTATCCATCATATAGAGCTGCTCTTTAGCTTTAAACTGAGCTATTAAATATTAAGATTAGTTTAGTATTCATAGAGATATGAGATTTTTAGTTTTTAGTCTGCATTAAAAATGAATTGACGTATATGATTAAGTCTGGGCCTTTGGCTATGACACAAGCTCAATTATTTCTACATATTCCTGGCATCACTTCTAAAAAAGCTTCCAGATGTCATAAAGATGGCTCTGAATTTTGAAGGAAGGATTTTTCCTCTGGATCTGGTTTTGTAAATTTTGAACCCTCCTAAATTAAGGGAATCCAAAAATACAATGTTTGAAACACAAAAATGTCAATAAATATTGTAACTTTTGTGGTTTTTATCTGTTGTAGCCTTACTTTTTAGAACCAATCTTTAAGCTAATCAGAAGGCAACTGTGGTAAAATTGTCTTTCTGGTAGTCAACTATTAAGTAAAGTGAGCATTCAGCTTTTTGCCTGATTGACTACTGGAAGTTGACACTTTTTTAATTAACAAAGCTTGATGCACTGAGAACTTTTAATATAAAAATTAATCTATACAACTATAATATGCTAAAGTGATCTCAGAAAACCAAAAAAAACATACCTTAACCAATAAGAATAAAAAGATATAAGCAATTGATTTTCATTTTACTATGTAATTTACACTCTTCACTATAAACTTTTTTATTCTAATAAAAAATAAAATTATAATTTGATAAAAATAAAAATAAACACAAAAATATAAGGCTTACAAAATATAAGTAAATAAGAATATTTATTTGATGTACTTTGTCAAGATTTTTGGATCTTGAGGAAGAAGAGATATAGTTTTTATTATTTGTATTATGCATTTTGGGATAGATGAATCTGTAAAAAGACAGATGTGCTTCCAATTAATATGGATGAATGTTGCAGCAGGCTGTGTTTCATTGCTGCTTGAGCAAGGTATAAGAGAGTTCTGTGGTCTTTGGGACACGACACTGTCTGTGATGGTTTGGCAGGATTCTGAAATAACAATAACACACTCTTATTGTACTTGGCACTGCTACTATTTGGACTAGTAGTAATGTTGAAGGGTATTAATTGTCTATTCTCCAAGTGATCTTGAAAGGACCCTTTATAGTTGACAGCTAGCGGCCAACCCAGCGTCTAGCTGCAGAAAACTCTTACTAGCTAGCCTATCATCCCCAAGCTACTAGTTTCACCCCCTAGAGTTGGATCCCAAAACCTGAATAAGGTTTGAGATGAGGTAATATTCTAGGCTGCTGATCTCTCCTCTTCAGCCTAGATATACCTTGACTTAGTTACAGCAAACTAACTTGACACCCAATTTGGCCGCCCTGCCCTTGTGCTTGATATAATGTGCAGAATTTGCACAGGCGGTCTTCTGTCTCACTTCTCGGTGAAACAGGATGTTGTAATTCCCTGTTTTATTTTTTGGGTTGGGTTTGCATCTTAATTTGGGATTCAGCATGCCTAACATCTAATTATAGAAGCTTCTGGATTGACCTGTGACCTGAGACCTGGAATGTCTTAGGTGTCTTCTGAATTGTAAACTATATCAGTCTTGTTATAGTTTCTCTGTATTCTGGAATAGTTGTTTCAGTTTGGTTGTGTCCCGTCTAGTGTTAACCCACAGCTTTAGTGATAAGGATATGGATCAGTCAACCCTAATATATTAGGATTTCCTGACATACTTCATATAAGTATAAACGTAAATATCTATGTTTTATTAGGAAATTAACAAAAATTAAGATATTTTATTTACTTTCAACTATAAGTAGTAATCTCAAACCTACCATCTAGAAATAAAAATTAGTAATATATAATAACATCAAAAAGTTAAGACTAAAAATTAAATAGTCAAAACTAAAAATCAAAGCTGAAAAGTTAAAAGTAAAAAACATAGAAGCAAGAAAGTTTATTCCGTTTCCCTTTTGCCCTTCTTTATCTTGGCCCCTTTTAAGAGGGCAGTGACAATAAGCCTAAGCTGCTGCTTGATCTCAGAGGTCTTTTAATTGTGCTTGGTTGCATCTTTAATGGGCTTGGTAAAGAAAATTAACTTAGTGGTTGGCTTGGTGAGAGGACACAGTTGGCAAGATCTCTGAGCTTAAAGATAGTCTTCTCCTGCTCAAGCTAAAGAAGAGAAAAAACTTGTTGGAATTTGGGTGAAGACTAAAATTAGCCTTGAAATGCTTGTAGTATGTCTCAATTGCTGAATTTGTCTTTGGCTTGCCATTAATAGCAGCCTGATACATATTCTAGCTGGGCTTGCCTTGTCTTGCCTCTGAGTGACAATCTTCTTAATTTACTGGGGCTTGAAGTACTCAAGAAAAGGCCTGAACTCTGGATGCTTCACTATGTAGGGTTTTTTTTTGGAGAATCTCAAATCTCTGTGTAGTGTGCTCTGGATTTAAAAAAGCCAAGGCACTAAATTGTACCAGCATAAATTTTCTGGTGTTCAAGGTTGTCAGGGTACCACATTTCAGGGAAAGATCTTTTAGCCTTGGCTGCCAACTTGCTTTGTTAGGAGAATGGTAGATCCTACCATGGGGGTGCTAATTTGATGAGATAAGATGCTGATTAGCCTACTAAGGCCTAGGGTCCAGCGGCTGGAATAATAGTGTCAACTAACCCAGCCAAGGTGATGTAGGCAATGCCTGCATATTAGTTGGCTGTGGGAGGAGTCAGTCCTGGGGTGGGGTGTAGGCGGTCAGGTTTGGGTGTTGGGGGTGCTTCCATATCTGTCTGGTAGGCAGGCAAATAGTTGTACTCCACACAGATTTTAGAGGCTGGTTGCTCACACCAAGCATATTTGTGAAAGACTGTTTGTGGGTTTATCTGTTGAGCCAGATGTTCTGTGTGGTGGGTATCCTTTACAGTAAACTCCCTGTACTCTGATTTAAGCAGATAGTCAGAAAAATAAAGTGGGCTAAAAGGTGCCACAGAAGGACAATAAAACGTGGGACAGGCTTTGAGGGCTTCCTCAGGAATACAAGCCATCAGCCTAAGATTTTCTGTTGAAGCAATAGTAAAATGGAAAAAAAACAAGACAAAATAAGGAATAAATTGGTAGAACCAAGGTCTCATAATCTTATTTTTATTTCAGAATGGCAATATCAATTTTCAAGACTTCATGAAGTTTAAATACTATTTCAAATGCTAAGTTCAAAATCTAGCCCATCACCTGATTGCTAAGTTGCTCAGTTTCTTCTGGCCTAAGAGCTCTGGCCCCATCCAGGATCTTCTGGCCTTTCATTTTTTTCTGCTGAAATGACTTTTATCTAACGGTCCAAAGATAATATCTTCATGAATTCATCATTGCCACTGGTGTTTCCGTCATTCTGGATCAAGTGATCTTCAGAAACCCTAAGCTGAGTCAACCCTGGTCTCATGGTCTGAGCATCTCCAGAAGTTACTTCAGGGACACCAGATACCCAGAGATCACATGGCCTAGTGGCCCAGACTTTTAGCCTATCCACTGAGTTTTTTGAGACTTCAACTTATCAAGCTGAGCAGCAAATTCCTTTTTAGATGACCCATCAGTTATTATATAAGTGACGGCATGTCAATTCAGTGCTTCTAAAAATCTAGACTGGCCTGAATCAATCACTGACCTATGATGTTTCTCCATACTTTGCAAATTTGTGGCCAGGCAAGCCTGCAAATTTTCCTAATTAACCAGGTTCAAATCACAGCTTGTTCTAGCTCTTTCGTTGGCTAGCTGTAAAAAACACAGGTGGATGGCCTGAGATTCTGTAGAGCCCTTACAACCATAAGCTTTATATCCTAAGTTTGATTCTCCTAGTTGGAGTATTCACTTATTTCAGGATAAATGCTATTCATGACAAAGGTATCCTTTTGTGTCAGGCACCCACCCGCTAGGAAGTAGACTCCCTAGGTGGTGAATGATTGCAGAGGTATTCAATCCTGTCACCAGGAATCTCACAGGCAAGGAGACCATTCCCAGATAAAATAACTCTCCAAGGAGCCGGTACCTGCCTAGCAGGGGATTAAAACGCCTCAAGAAGAAGTACGTGCCTAGATAACTCAATAAAAAGGCCAAAGCCAATAGATGGAACACTTGAGGCTTGTTCACCTGGGTGGAGGAACCATAAACCTTGGTTTCTTCTCAGACAGGTGGATTGTTGGAGAGAGGAGTTATGGTGTACCAGACGCCCAGAATCACACAGCGCCAGGAGCTGTCAAGAAACTGAAACTCTGACGTTGTAACTGAATCAGCGCGTGAACCTATAGAAATGCTGGCAAACACCGTCATAGTCAGGACTATCCAGAGTAACCATTTATAACCAAGCCACTCTCTAAGAGGAGTCTTGGGTAATTTCATGGGTTTGGAAATTCAGAGGTTTTTTAAAATGAAAGATTAGCAAAACAATCACTTGGGTGAATGTAGACTTTATTGATTGAACAAGTAATAGATCATAACTTACCATCCTTATATAGTGTGGTAGCAAAATGATAAACTTGAGGAAGCATAAAGGAGATTAAACTCACAGAGAAGAAGTTGGAGATACTTGGAGGAATTTGGAGATCCTGGGGAGTTTGGTATTAAAACTAAAATTTTTTGCCTTATTTGAGCCATTATACTGACCTCAGAGTGGTTAAAAACAATATTTGATTTAAATTAACAAACCACAGGAACAGGCAAAAGCAGGAGATGACCAGCTATTTCCCAGTCAAAACTGAGAAAGGAGAGCAGGGACTAGCAACAGAAACAGTGGGCAACGGGCAAGTTGTGACCAATTCAAAGTCAAAACCGTTATCAACGTCATTGAAATGCTTAAGAGCATCTATTGAAAGGATTGCCACAACAGCTGATTGGCTGAAATTGTTAATTAAAGGTAAAAATTTGTTTTTAACAAAACTAACGTTTTAATTAATTCAAAAGTCACCACAGACAAAGGAAAACCCAGGTTTGAAACCCTTTGTTGAATTCCCTTTGTCCAGAACTATATTGAAGCAATCAAATTCAGGTAAAATAGAACAGTTGCTACTAACTAATCCAACACTTTTAGAAGACCCAATCAATCCCAGAGAAGGGGGTATTTCTGCTAAGGTGCCAAGAGATAAATTGTTGTCAGAAGGGTCTGTAAGAGCACTCCTGACATTTTGGCTCAACCTACTAAGGTCAGCATTGGCCTGCACATTGTGAGCAACTGCTTGACAGTAGTGAAAGTGACACCCTTGCACTTCCTCATCAAACAGCTGCTCATATGCATTAAACTGAGCAGGCTCAAAGTTCATAATGCGTATGTGCAGGCCAAGAGCTCTTAGCCTTATCTTTTCCTCTGCGTTCAGGGTGGCCTGGTCCTTGTCAGCATAAGGAGGGTTGGTGTGGGTGTGTGAGGGGAGTCTTTTTTGGGTTGTCATTGGGAGAAGGAGGGCAAGCTCTTGTTGGAAGATGGAAAAGACGCAGGTGTTGCAACAAGTTTCCAGCTTGCCTGCTAATGTATCTTACAATACACAGGGGGCGCTTGATAGGCCCCCCATGATGTATTTAACATTATAGACTAATCTGATGGCAATATCAGATGACGGGTACTTCATCTAATTAGGAGTGCTACTAATTTGACTTGCTGATCCCCGCACAAGTTATTCCTTGGCTTTGAACCTTACATGGAACTTCCCACTATGCCATCTCCTTGTGGCCTTGTGGCTTTCTCCATATATTATATTAATCACAATGTTCTACAATAAACAATACCTTATTCTTATTATTATGTCCTTTCTATTGGACTGTTGTCTTCCCCAATTCTAAATACTGAATCCTTATTGGTTCAGTTGCAACACAGGTATAGATGGCCTCAGTGGCTTCAGAAAAAAGGAAGAAGCCAAGTGGAATTACCTGGATGTCAATCTGGACATGAATCATTCAGAGCTGGTAAAACATCCAGGGGCAGGTGGCAAAGGTACTGTCAACTAGCCAGGTTGACACTCTTTTTAACTTCATTAGGTTCTTCTGAGTTGATTAGCAGATGTTCCAGTCTTTGACTTTAGGCCCGTTGTTGTGGAGTAAGAAGCACTTCCCATTTGGAAGCTTATTTAGCTTATGGGTGAGCGTAAGCTCAGAGAGGACAGTGAAGGTCTTAGGAGGAGGGTGATTGACTGAATTTTTTATTGCTTATGAACTTTAACAGTTGTTTCTGGGTTGGCATCAACTTTAGATTGTTGAGCTTCAGGTGCTATAGGTCCTTGATAGCCAGATTAAAAGCGCAGAGATTGGCAGAGATGGGAATGTCTTAAACAAGGTAAAATTTCAGCATCCTTGTGATCAGATGATTGGAGGCTCACAAGTGTGTTCCCCTTTTTCAGCAGTAATTCTTTCCTAACCTTCAGTATTCAGGCAGGCCCCATAAGACTTATACTCACAAATGAAGTGCTTGCTCTTGATAATGTGCTTTTGATTATTACAATTAAATATGTAATTGTCTGTGACGTACCCAGGGCTTTCCTTCACAGACATGATGGGGAAGTAGCAGAGAAAGCACTTGGGAACTTTGAACTCCTCATCTACCTTACAGATGTTGTGAATGAACAGTGGATCCCAAACCACATAGCCAGTGGCTTAATACTTTTTGAATTAGTCCTCTGGCTTATCTTGATGGTCAGAAGAAGGAAGGGAAGAAGAGCCATTGGTAGAGGAGGATAGGGGTCTCTTGAGGCCTGCTTTGAGGCCTTCTTCTTCTTGCCAGAAGAAAATAGTAGGCTTCTTAAAAATCTTTCTTTTCTTGATGCAACACTGCTTCATGGGCTCTTAGTCAGCCTCAACTAATAAAAGAAATGATCAGTGAGATCATCATTAGATTTATTGGGTGATGAGTGGTGAGGAAAAGATAGGGATGGGGGAGAAGAAGTTGGAAAAAGGGAGTTGGGGGAAAAAGTGGGAGTCTTGGCCTTAGCAGGCTTTTTGGTACGCTTGTTGATGATGGCAGGAACCTTTGAGCCCTTGAAGACTTGTTGCTTGAACTGCTTATTGAATTTGGATGATCTTGCCTAAAAAAAGTTTAATATTGTAAATAAAAAATAAAAAGTATCAAAACACAAAGAGGTAAAGCAAAGCAAAATATAAGTAAAAAGTATACAAATAAAGTCTTATTTATCAAGAAAAAACATACAAAGTAAATAAAGCAAAAAAACACAAAGTATAGATCTAAAGGATAAAACGTAGAAAATAAGTGATTTTGATAAAAGCCTCAAAGATGTTAGGTTCAGCATAACATTATAGGGCTAAATTAATGAAAAAATATTTAAAAATAAAATATAATAGTATCACAACATCTAAAATTACTCCCTCTTGAAGAATTAATTCCCCAAGTGACTTGCTGAATGCTTTCCCAACTAATTATTAAGTTGGTGGCACTTTTATCATTTGGCCATATATTACAGGGAACAAAAATTTTGAATCCTAGGCAGAACACAACTTGGACAAGCCTTGTGAATTAAGAGGAACAATCACTTGGATAAGTGTCGTAATATTTACTCTATTGATGTTGATTAGCCTATCAGAAGGATAGCTATTCAGCATAGATAGTTTAGATTATACATTATTTCTTCACAAGGATTTGGATGTAAAGTATGGCACTTTGATGATGATGATGCATCTAACCATAGTCATTGCAACATGTGGCTCAACTGAGAAGATGCTTGAGCCTAATACATTGAACCCCTTTCTTTAGCCCCAAATCCCCTCCAGTTCCACAGTGCTAATTGGCACTAGACATTAGTCTGAGTCATTAGCACTGAATGGACTATATAACTCTCTTTATCTTTTCAAATAAACAAGACTTTTACTTTTACTTTACACTTACTTGCTTGATATATTTGACTACTTTTAGTTGTTACCTCCATTGGATAGGTAAAGACTTAAGGTCATCTTATCAGTGATAAGCTATCGTGAATCCAGCCTTTCCTGTGCTTTTCAAAGTGAGCAGTCTACAAAGAAGTACCCAGAAGGACTAGAAGGGCCAATTTCACAACATTGGTGCTCACTTGTGCTTCTCCTGTTCTTTGGTCCCCACCCTGTGTCCCCCCTTGTTGTACCACTCTCCCAATGAAGAACTCTGTCTTTGTTGTGGGGGGCTCTCCTGGCCTGCCAGAAATTATTCCTCCCAAACCCAACCCTCTTGATTCTTCCCTTCTTTCACAAGAGCCACCAATTTTTTACTTTGGGGAAGATGACTTTGCCTTTCTCCATGATGTAGAAAAGTATACCGCTGGTTACACTGAGAGACAGAAGATTATCTATCTCCTTAACTCACTCTTCCAAAACTCATTTGATACTATTCTGCCTTTTCTTGGCTTTGAGTACTCATACTGGTATCTCCAGAGTGTGATCATACATGAGCTCTTTTACCCCCAAGACCAGCCTGAACTCGGAAGTGGAGAGGATTATGAGAACAGTTTTATACACAGTTGTAGTCTCTGGATGGACATTTTAAAGACTTCTTAAGCTGCACCCTGTCACACATCACTTTCTCTTCCTGAAGATTACTCTGGCTCAGTTCAAAGTGATGGGGAGATTACCCTTCTGCCTGAAGGGCAAGAGACCAGAATTTCCACTGATGGTCTTGAGAAGCAGCATACCAAACTGGTGAATCCTATGAAAGTAATCACTATAGGCAAAAGCTGCAATGGAAACCCCAACTAGGTTATTGGCCTTAGCAAGTGGTTGCCTGGCCAGTATTGTCTTGAGCGTATATGGGACCCTGATAAACTCTCAGTAGTCATCTCTGATGCTGTTCAAGCCTGTGATCCAAAGAAGATGGTTGAAAGTGACGCCAAAGCCAACTAGGAAGAAGAATTTAAAGACTTGTCCCACAAACCAGAAGTTAACTTGAAGCAAGTTGATGATACCTTAAATGGAAATGCTATTTGCTTTTCATTGGAGACACTCTTCACTTTTGGCACACCTGCTAATGCCACAACCATTAAGTCTGAAGTCAACATGACTAGTCTTCCTATTGGAGTCATGACCAACGCTGCTAGTAGCCTAGCAGATGCCTCAGTGGGACTAGGGAATTGTACCAACAATAATTCAATTGACTTATCAGAGGAGAACATGAATGAAACCCTTGAATTTCCCTAGCCAAAATCTCCAGCCACTGACTTGACTCCTGCCAATGAACTTTCCACAGAAACACTTCAAGATGCTTCCAAGGGTATTGTAAATCATTGTGCCACAGAAGATTCTCTAAATGATAATTGGAGCCGCAAAATTTGGAAGATAAGGATTCATGTTGCATTGGATGCCTTATATCTCACTCTGAAGTCAGCTAAAGGCAATACTTACAGTTAAACAATGGATTAGCTTAATGGATTAATTAGTTTGCAAATTGATTGGATTTACCTGGGACTGGCTATCCTTAAAGGCAATGAAACAGGATACTCAAAACAAATTTGGAACTCCTGTCAATTATTGGATAAACCCAATACCAGCGGAATTGAGTTGATTATAAAAATGAAACAGGTTGAAACCAATAGTTTCTCTGATGCTATGCTTGAAACCTCTGATACCTGTCCTGACGCTTGGTGCTATAACTACCACAAAGATCTTCTCTTGGAATTTGGACGTCAAAAAGATGTGAAAATAATGCTGTTGGTTGAACGGCAGGAAAATCATATCAACTGTCCTTGTGTCAACCCCCAGGTGTGGCATTTCAACATTAAGGATTGTTACGCCACAGATAGGCTAAATGGTTTAAATATGAAATTCCGCCCTGAAATGAGACTTAATATCAATTCAGTTGGTGCTCCAAATACACCTGTTGTAACAATTATTGATTTATTTAAGCCACCCATTTTGGCCAATGAAACAATGGATCTACGCAATAGATTACTCAGCTGGTTAATCAATTGGAACTACATGTGTTTAGTCATCCTTGATCAAGATGAACCACTGAACAACTATGATTACATCAAGGTTTACAGTTACAACAATGATAGAATCAACGTCAAGATAAAATCATTTGATAATCAAATCAAATTCCTCAAGACGTATGATGAAAGCGGACCTGAGGATGCAGACAATCACAAGCCAGACGCAAAAAAGAAGAAAACTGAACCAAAGCTAGATGCAAACAATACTCAAGCATGCAATGAAAAGAAACCTCCCCAAAACTCCTCTGCTTATGGTGACAATACAACCGCTTTGCCTTCACCCAGCAAGCTGCAACAGAAGCGCAAGTGCCTACCCAACTGTCACAAAGAAATCCGCGAGCTCAAACCAGAGGAACTCAAGGCATACATTGACGCCATCAAGACACTTCACAAGAAGCAGAAACCAGACCAGCCGTCAAAAATTGACAAAAACGCCGCCACACATGTCAAGCAGCACAAGTACATCCATGGGGTGCCAGCGTTCTTTCCCTGGCATTGCCAGTTCATCCATAACTATGAGCTTAAGCTACAAAAGATCAATTCCACTGTTACTCTTCCTTACTGGGACTGGACAATTGACTTGCAGGAGCCTCACAATAGCTCCGTCCTCAGTAACGCTATGTTTGGAGGTAACAGAAATTCTGCCAAAGACAATTGCGTCACTGATGGGCCTTTTTCTCACCAGATGGTCACCACCCCTTCTCCCCATTGCCTGAGACGCAACTATGCTGATGGCAAATCTGTTCCTCCACTGACACTCATTGACGTCATTTCTGGCATTATCAGCAACACCAAGGCTCTCAAAGAGGATAAGATTGGATACAAGGGAGTTAATAAGCATGCCAAAGAGTATGGAGATGATAAAGCACAAGAGTCTGGGAAAGGAGATGATGCTTCTGAGTTGCTGAGCATTGACGCAATTTATAAAGATGGTCCAGGCAATTCTGCTGGCAAAGCAGACTTGGGATCTGAAGCTGGAAAAGACGCACCTGCAGGTTCTGATGCAAGCAGCAGAGAACCTGAGAACACAGAAGATGTTGAAAGTGAACCAGCCTCAGTATCTGGAAGCAGGAAGGACAAGGATGCAGAGCCCAATAGTGGCGCCAAATAATATAAATCTTCTTCTGGAGACAAAGAAAGTAGTGGAGCATCAGGAGCTGGCAGCAGTGAAGGTGACTTGGGATTTAAAGGAGCAGAAGAATCTGGAAACACTTCTGGTGATGCTGATTCTATCCCTGGTTTTACTGAAGGCAAGGGTGATGATGCTCCCTTACCTGGGTTTAATGATGACAAGCAGTACATCTGGGAGTTTGCTTCTGATGTCTTCTTCATTACCACCCGCAATACCGTCAACAAGCTCCTTGGCCGTGGTACCAAGATGTGCCTGTACCTTAAGAAGAATCAACTTGGTTACCCTGAGGAAAAACACAATAAGGAGATCATCAAGAAGAACTGTGAGTTCATTGGCTATCCCATCCAGCTTGTTGTTGAGAAGAAGATTGAGTGCAAGATTAAAGATGATGATAACTTTAAGAAAGTTGCTGAAGGTTCTGGATCAGGCTCTCAAGCCACTGCTGGTGCAGGAGGCAATTTTTTTTATGGCACCAGTAAAGCCAATGATATTAGAGCCGCTGGATCAACCAAGAAATACAGCAATTCTGGAGCCTTCACAACCTCACCCACAGTTGAGGTTAGATCTGACAATACTACAGGTAGTGACAGATCTGATGACCAATCTGCGGGAAGTACAGATTCTTCACTTTCTGAGAAACCAGCTTCTGCTAAAGGCACGCCAGAGCCCCAACCTGAGCCTGTATCCAGAGAAGGCTCTTCAGCAGATGACAACAATGCAGCTATTTACAAGTGCCCTGCCCCTGTCCCTACTGAGCCCCCAGATTTCCAGTGTTTGTCCCTTCTCATCACACCAATTGGTGTGACCTCCTGCTCTGCTGTTGCCATCAATGAGGATTTCATTGACCTTGCCAGTGTACTTAGATTTAATGGGTTGTTGAATGCTTTCCCAGGCCTTGCCATGGTTCAAGGCCAATTTCTCCTATTGTCTCTAATTGCCCAATTGCTAATCTATCTACAGTCTAGTTTTAGAGTAGACTTAGTAATTAGTAGATAACTCCCCCTTTTGGGTAGTAAGTTGGAAAGACAAAAACTCTAATATAAAAAATCCATGAGTTGCTACCCTTTTTGCCAGAGATAAAGAGATAAAGCATATAGTCCAACTGAGAGGTTACTGCTTTAAAGGCCTGCCACTGTCACTGTCTTTTATCCTGCCCATAGGTCTGATTAATAGCTTGATAGTCTAATCAAGAGGTGGGTAATGTTGTAATATTTACTCTATTGATGTTGATTAGCCTATCAGAAGGATAGCTATTCAGCATAGATAGTTTAGATTATACATTATTTCTTCACAAGGATTTGGATGTAAAGTATGGCACTTTGATGATAATGATGCATCTAACCATAGTCATTGCAACATGTGGCTCAACTGAGAAGATGCTTGAGCCTAATACATTGAACCCCTTTCCTTAGCCCCAAATCCCCTCCAGTTCCACAGTGCTAATTGGCACTAGACATTAGTCTGAGTCATTAGCACTGAATGGACTATATAACTCTCTTTATCTTTTCAAATAAACAAGACTTTTACTTTACACTTACTTGCTTGATATATTTGACTACTTTTAGTTGTTACCTCCATTGGATAGGTAAAGACTTAAGGTCATCTTATCAGTGATAAGCTATTGTGAATCCAGCCTTTCCTGTGCTTTTCAAAGCAAGCAGTCTACAAAGAAGTACCCAGAAGGACTAGAAGGACCAATTTCACAACAATAAGCCCCATGACTACC
>QTSX02003354.1:0-13569 GCA_014839935.2 Entomophthora muscae
AGGCAACTTGATTTCCTATTGCCAAGGCAACTGGAGGCAAAACTATCCAATTAAACAAAAGCACATTATCAACAACAAATGAACTATCAACACATCAAGGAAAAGACAACATGGTAAGATAGATTATAATATATGATTCCATTTTATCATTAGCGTTTTTTAAAATCTACTGTAATCAAGTATCCTTAATAGCCATCCATTAACACATAGTGTAGTAATCCAGTGATGTTTCATCTTTGAAGTTTTTCTTTCCTAACTCTCCTTATTCCTTGAAAAGAAGCTTTATGGTCCCTGGCTACGCTAGGGGCCAAAAACTTTTAAAAATTTCTGTGTCATCAAGAGGGTAGCTCATATAACATTATATGGTTTTGTGGTTGCTATATTAGTGATTTAGAGTGCATAATATTGCATCATTTCCAGTTTAGACAATTTTACATTTCACTTAATTTCATGTCTAAACTTGGTTGTTGAGATTGGATTTTTCATTTGATTTTATCAAGAGTGAAGCTTCTTGATTCAGGTTGATTTGCCTTAGTTACTTACTGTACATTCAATTTGGATTCCAGTTCCCACAATTAATATCTGAGTTTACTAGTGGCATTCAAAAGCAATTTGAAATTTGGCTCTTGGATTTGATAATCCTGCAATTCCAAAAAACATAGTAAACTTAATGAAAATGGTAGATGGATTTGAACACTTCAAATCTGATTCCAGTTAAAATTTTTTGTCCATTGGAGGTATGCAGTTTGACCTGGATTTTGCAAAGTGTCTATGAGTTCCCGCATTTTTAAAAATCTAAATAAAAATACAAAGAATTCAATTTAATTAAAAAAAGGCCATCCCGCAAAAGTGATTCAAAATTTGGACCAAGGATTTGACAATCCCACATTTTTACGTTCAGTTTCTGAATTTATAGTATAGCAACCACAAAACCATATAATGATATATTAGCTACCCTCCTGCTGACACAGAAATTTTTAAAAGTTTTTTGGTCCCCAGCGTAGCCAGGGACCATAAAGCTTCTTTTCAAGGAATAAGGAGAGGTGGGAAAGAAAAACCTCAAAGATGAAACATCACTGGATTACTACACTATGTGTTAATGAATGGCTATTAAGGATACTTGATTACAGTAGATTTTAAAAAACACCAATGATAAAATGGAATCAAATATTATAATCTATCTTATCACATTGTCTTTTCCTTGATGTGTTGATAGTTCATTTGCTGTTGATAATGTGATTGCATTTAACTGGATAGTTTCACCTCCAGTTGCCTTGACAATAGGAAATCAATTCACCTTCACAACCACAGCTGGTATTGGGGAGGTAACTTGATTTCCTATTGTCAAGGCAACTGGAGGTGAAACTATCCAGTTAATTGCAATCACATTATCAACAGCAAATGAACTATTAACACATCAAGGAAAAGACAACCTGATAAGATATATTGTAATATATAATTCTATTTTATTATTAGTGTTTTTAAAAATCAACTGAAATCAAGCATCTCAATTTTAGCCATCTGTTGCAACCAAGCTTCCAGACTTGCCTGCTAACATATCTCATAATACACAGGAGGCGCTCAATGAGTTGTCCCTTGACATATCTAACAACATGAACTAATCTGATGACAATATTGAATGGCAGGTACTTTATCCTAATTAGGAGTGCTACCAATTCAACATTCTGATCCCTGCACAAGTTATTCCTTGGCTTCAAACCTTACATGGAACTTCCTGCCATGCCACCCCTGTGTGGCCTTGTGGCTTTCCCCATATGGTATAATAATCACAATATTCTACAATAAACAATACCTTATTCTTATTACTCTGTCCTTTCTATTGGACTATTGTCTTCCCCAATTCCAAATACTGAATCCTCATTGGTTCAGTTGCAACAGTGGTAGCAGCAGTAGGTTTATGACCTACCTAAAACAAAATTCCCCTAAGAAAGAATGGAGTACGGGCTGAATGGCTACTCCCCAACAAGAGACCTTCCTGCCAATCCCCAAGGGGGACATCCCTGACAGGTATATCATCTATCAAGACCAGCTAGTTCTCACCAGCGTGTACAATTGGCTCCGCCTCAGGCAGCATGATGCCAGTGTCACCCCGCCCCAGTCAGACCTGTCCCAACGCATGCTCAACCTTCAGCTAGAATCCTTTGCTGGTGGCGTCAAAGGGGCCAACATTGTCAGTTGGCTCCAATCTACTGAAACCCGCCTCCGTATCTGACAGGTTCCTGAGCCCATGCAGGTTGCCACTGCGTCTGGTTGCCTCACAGGCCCCGCCACTGTGTGGTTCACTAACTGGGCCAGTCAAGAACTTGACGTTACCTGGGCGGCATTCCAAGACGCCGCCAAGTCCTGCTACAGCAAAACCTTCTGCCCCATTGTTGTGGGGACCCCTCTTCTAGCAATCAAAAAAAATGGTTCTGTTCCTGAGTACCTTGCCGCCTTGCAAAAAGCTCTTGCTGCTGCCCCCAAAGCCGTGACTGACGGAAATGCAATGCTACTCACCCTCATTGTCAATGGGTTAAAACCCCACATCTGCAAGTGGGTCCTGTAGGTTGCTGCACCTCCATTGATGACTTCTATAAGGCCATTGTGGAGGCTAACAAGCAGGCCTCAATGGGCTTCTGCCGTACCAGTGATGCTCCATCCCAACCATGTACCACACCTGGCAGTGGCCACAATCAAGTAGGCCGCCGCCAGCCCCGTCAGCAGGATAATGGGACTAAACGCCCCCGTGAGGGGGGAGCTCCAGCTTGCGCAAATTGAGGATCCAGGAAAAGCTTTGGGGTTGTAGCAACAAGAGGCCCTACAACTCCACCTGACCCATCCTCTCAATCCCTGCTTGCAAAAAATCCCTGCAACTACAACATTCATGAAGTCAAATCCCTGGACGTCTTTCAATTCCACAGTGACAACCCCATTTTGCAAGCAAGTCACTCCTCAAATAAAGTAACACACTTGTCCTATCCCTTCCATTTCTGTGGGAACACCCACAAATTACTGGTAGATACTGGGGCCAACCACACTATGGTGGACCAGGTGTTTGCCAACTCTCAGCAATTAGATTGAGTGCCCAGCAGGTTCAAAGAAGTATTAGCAGCTGACTCCTGCAGAGTTGCCATCACCCACAAGACGGTACCATTCTCTGTGAGAATGGGGAACATCCAGGTTAAGCTCTCTGGGCCAATCATGGCAGGGCTCAGCCACAACGTAATTGCTGATCTCAACTGGCTTTGGCACAACCATCCCTACATTGATTGGGATACCTATGTCATCACCCTCAATAGAAATGGGGTGGGTTTCCAGATTTATCATATCAAAATGAGCAAGTTACTCCATGACACTATATTTTTCAGACTCACAGAAACAGTATGTACGGCTTCAAGGGGAGGAAGCTTGACTTTAATCAATGCTCAGTCAAATTTGTCCACGCCAAACCACCTGTGGCCTCTCCCTTGACCACCCCACCTCCACCAGCACTTGCCGCACTCCTTGAGGAATACAAGGACGTCTTCAGTGAAACACTGGACCAATAACCAACTCCCCGGGAAATACATCATGCTGTCCAACTGCAAGGATCACTGCCCAAGGCACATGTCATGAAGCCATGCATAGGTAGAGGCATTGGTTGACTGGGGACAGAGTACAGCCAGGCCAGTGTGTAATGCCTACCATAGGATGGGTGCTAACTTGATAATATAGGATTCAGATTGCCCAAGCAAAGACCAGGTGCCGCAGTTGGACACTATAGAGTCCACCAATCCTGTCAAGGTAATGTATAGTAATCCAAACAGTTGAGTGGACGTGGTCTCAGCAGCTGTGGTGGGTTTCATTGGGCAGTCAGGTTGCAGGGTTAAGGGTGGAGTAATGAGGACAAAGTATGTAGGCAGATTATTGTACTTGTCTTTGAACAATAAGGGTGGCACCTCAATCCTCTTTCCTTTGTGTCCTATGTATTTGGTTCCTCTAGTCCTTGCCAAGGGATCAGCAATGAGGATGGTCTCCAAGTCAAACTCCAAGTAGGCGAGCTTGGGCGGGTATTTGGTAAAATACACTGGTTCAAAAGGGGCTCCAGGGGACAGTATAGTGCCTGAGAGGGGTCAGCAGGTTGGTCTCTAAAGGGGGCGGTTGCCTGATTGTCTAATTAGCTGGAGTTAAGATGGAAGATCACTAAGACTAGGTAAGGTAAGATTTTTTCAAACCAAAGGTTCATAAAACTTTATTCACAAAAATGGCAATGGGGTCATTCTCATACCGCCAGGATTCTTATACCAGGTGGTTTTGCTTCTCTGCATTTTGTGGACTTCAGGTCTGGGGACAGTTCACTGGCAGGGCTTGATCCTTGGCTTCTGGTTTTGCGGTTGGTGGATCCTAGTTTTCTTGCTCTGATGAACAGAAGTGGCAGTGCTTTTTTCTGCCGCTACTGCTCACCACCTCACCTGAGCAGTCAAATTTTATTACTTATTCTGGACTGGAGGCTGGTATTAGCTAGTGATCATTGGCAGGACTGGCAAGAGGACTTGTTGTAACCTTCTTTAGGCAAGCTATAACTTCAGCATAGGTCTGGGTCTTTGGTGGCACACAGTTAATAGCAATCTGATGTCCATTTGGGGAATCATCTTTAAGGGTCTGGCGGGTCTCAGAGTAATTTGATAGCTTGAGTCTGCAACTTAACAAGTTGGTGGGTTACCATCCACTTTGTGTGACTCAAGTAGCCTTTGGAGGGTCAGGTTTCAATTCCAGGGTTTCCAATGCTGATTTCAAACATTCAGTCTTGACAATTGGCAGGTTGGTAGGTTTCTGTTCCTCCTGGTTGGGGAAAGATATCTCTGGAAGTCCAGGGTTTGGGCCAACTGGCAGTCTGGCTGGATCCCGTCTACCCTGGTCATAAGAAGGCTTTTTCTGAGACCCAGGGTTTGATTCCCAGGTTTTTAATAAAAGTATTGAAATGCCATTTATGACAGCATTTCCCCTTTATTGTCTGACGCCCAAAGAATACAAGACTCTTTATCAACACCTTGTAACTGCACTCAATAAGGGCTTCATTTCCCCCTCCCTAATACCATACAGGGCTGCAGTCTTTTTTGTAGCCAAGAAAGACGGGTCCCTTTGATTGGTAAACAACTACTGCGCTCTAAACAAGGTGACTGTCAAGAACAAATACCCCTTACTGCTAATTGACGACCTGTTTGACACGCTCATGGGTGCAAAGGTCTTCAGTAAGATTGATATCACCGCAGGGTACACCTAGGTTTGCATTGTACTAGAGTATGAGGCAAAAACTGCCTTCCATACACGCTACAGGTTGTTTGGGTGTCATGTCATGAACTTTGGAATGACCAACGCTTCCTCCACCTTCACCATGTTGATGAACAAAGCATTTGAGGATTTAATTAGAAAATGTGTTGTTGTGTATCTTGAAAACATTATTGTCTTCAGTCAAGATCAAACCACACATCTTCAACACCTTTGTGCTGTACTCAACACCCTTTGTAAAAATCAGCTGAAGGCAAACCCTTCCAAATACAAAATTACTCAGTTCAGAGCTCCTATTCCTTGGGCACACCATCTCTACCCAAGGGATAAAGCCCGGCCCTGCCAAAATTAAGGCAATCACTAGCATGCCATCCCCTACTAATGTGGGTCAGGTGTGTACCTTCTTGGGCATGGTTGCCTACATGCAAAAGTTCATCCCCAACTGCAGAGAACTAATTTCACCCCTTACTGAGCTCCTAAACACAAAACAATGCTTCCACTGGACCCCTTCCAGAGATCAAGCCTTTGAGACGTTGAAGCAAAGACTTACAACCACACCTGTATTGTAGTTCCCCAATTGGAACGGTCAATATAAACTGGAGACTGATGCCTCTGACAGAGCCATAGGGGGTGTGCTAAGGGTGGAAAATGATGAAAGTGGTCTTCCTCCCTGTGGAGTATGAATCCAGGAAGCTCATCAACTCAGAGCAACACTGCCCCATACATGACAATGAGTTAGCAGTGTCAAGTTTATACTTCTGGGAAGTATAATAAACGGAAAAGGGGGAAGATTTAAGAAGAGAATGATACTTTATTGAATATTAATATAGGCAAATATATAGTATCATGACAAGCCACATGCTGTCCATGTACATCATGGGGGTCATGGGGATTATCTAAGTAATGTTCCTCCTGGGTCACAAGGCTTACTCAAGTTGTGTTTCATTTAGAATCTGGATTAGGTGATCCCTGTCATAGATGTAAATTCACTGCCCCCTTTGGCTTTGGATAGGAATGTCTTTACCTGTTGTACAAATAAATCCACCCATAGCCCAGCTAAACCACTCAACTTGCTCAAAGATTTAGCCCACACTTTGGATGAAAGATTTGTATTGGCATACTCTGCGGAATCTCCAGCCTCCACCGTTCCTTCCTTGGAAGAAACCCTGATGAATTTAAACTATTTGCTGGCCTGGTTTCAACCATTATTAAAAACCACCAGAGGCAGCCAATCAAGTGAGGCCATATTGGCGCCCATGAAGTTAAATAATTCACAAATACCTGGGACTACCTCTGGCCAATCAGATGAAGCCGCAGAAATTAGTTCAAAACCTTCCAGTCCCCTTGGTTTGGATCAACAAAAATTCTCTTCCAGCCAATCAAACCCTGGTTAGTCTGTCATGTGATGCAATTGCAACTGCTCTCCCCCATTTAATTTAGCAAGGGGACTTTCAGTCCAAGACTTGTTGATTCTCAAACATAATTAAAATTTAAAAGTGTGGTTATAATTTGCAGTTTTAATAGCTTTGAACTCCTCCTTTGAGTTTGCCTTTAAAAATTTCAAAAGTGTTAGTTGTTTTCTATTGTCTTCTTACCTTAGAGCGGTCCCACCTAAACTCACTGGCCTTCTCAATTCTGAATCCAGGAGCCCCAGCATATAGTGATTGCTTTTGGTGGTTTTTCTTTACAAAACACACTTCAAACTTGGTTTTTCAGTTAATAGTTTGTATAAAAACTTACTTTTATTCTCTATTTCTGACAATTTTGCTTGTTTCAAGCCTGCCTTTTAATATAGTTGCTTTCAAAGGCACTCAAGACTATCTACAAGGCTCTAAAATCTCTTAGACAGTGTTTTTAAGTGTTTTTCTTCTAAAAACCCTGGTTTCTACCAATTATACCCCAGAAAACCCTGAAAAAGCCATCTTTAGACTCCAAATCTCCTAGAGATTCTAGAAATGTTGCTCCCAGTCCTTAAATTTGTGGTTTTTTCTTTGGCACCATTTTTAATGCTTTTGTGGTTGACCTCTCCTGACCTTTGGTCTTGTCTCTCATCCTCTGCGCACCTTTCAGGGGTCAACCCCTCTAGCCTCCTGCACCTGCCTACCTCTTTCCTCTACTTGGGAGAGACATTGGCCAAGAGTTTGGCCTGTGACAACCTGTACTTTTCAACAGTTGACTCCATTTTGGTTGCACCTGGTGTGGAAGAGTTGCCCCCTCCCCCTTGTCTCCACTGGAGGGTAGCGGGCCTAGCCCCTTGCAAACACCATTTTTCCTGACTCCCTCTAGGGCTTTGTGGTTGCTTACCGGGCTTGTAGTGATGGGACTAAATTGCTACTTTCCCCAGTTGTCTCCCGTGTCTTCCCTTTGGTCCCCTCTCAGAGCGGCTGTCCCAGTGCTTCATTGGGTGGCGTCCTGGTGGTTTGTCCCGCCATGATGGAAGCCAAACTTAGTTAGTTTAGCACCCTCTCTCACACAATAGATGGCTTGACTGATAATGGTGCCACCAGTTTACTGGCTGGCCAGTGAACCATTTGGTGTGCCATTCAGTGAACTGCTCAGGGTGTTAATTCCCCAAGAGAGAGTAATTGAAGATGTTGCAATAGCGGCAATTGTGCACTGCATTGAGAAGTGGTGCTGTTACCTGGAGGGTGCCGCATTTTCACCCTGAGCCTTGACAGATCACAAGTCTCTTCAGTATTTCAATACCCAGTCACACTTGACCCAACATCAGGCAGGGTGGGTCAAATGTCTGTCCATGTACCAGTTGTGTATCAAACACAAACCTGAGAAGGAGCTGGTTAAAGCTGACGCCCTTTCCAGACTCTATGTAGTGTCCATCACAGGAGATGACAGCTTGGACCCAGACTTGCCCATGCTTTACCTGCGTCCTGAGGCTATCCGTTACAAGGGCCCCAATTTGATGACTATTTCCAAGCTGAAGGATAACAAAAGCCAGTTTACTACTGATGCTGGTAATGTCTGCTGCCAGGCAGAGACAAGTGAGAAAACACCTTAAATTCCCACCACACACTGAGGGGATACCATACTACACTACTGCTGCACCTTGGGTCACATCTGAGGATGTAATCTCTTCAAAATCATGAAGCGTAAGGTTTGGTGGCCTCGTATGTGCCAAGACATCTTGGATCTCCTTGAGACATGTGTGTTGTGCAAAAAGAACATGTCTAAACCTGTCCCTCCCAAGTCTGTTCTGCCCATCAAAGCCATGGAGCCCTTCAAGCAGTGGGCCTTTGACATTGTTGGACCCCTCATCAAAGACAGACTAGGCAAGAAGTACATCATTACAGCCATTGGATACTTCACCGTTGGCTAATAGTGTGGGCAACCACTAATCATACCACCACCATCATTACCTGCTTCAATGGCAAAGAAATTATGGCCCGCTTTGGTTGGCCCAATTGTCTTATCACAGATGGTGGACCTGAGTTTTTAGGGCATGTCATGAAGGCGTACTGCGCCAAGAATGCCCTTCAAAGAAAAGTCACAACTCCCTACCATCCCCAAGCCAATGGACGCATAGAGCGCCTGTCATAAATTGTGCCATTAATGTCATTTTTGATATGGCCTTCAAATAGTAATATGTGCAAAGATTTATTCAGTTTTGCTTTCAATTTCAGGAATTCCTTGCTTTCTGTAAATGGGTCTGGCTCAATATCCACCCATTCCGGAATATCATACCTGTCCTTGACTGATCCTGGCATGACCTCATCCTAAAATGACCCCTTCTGCCACTCTGTCTACCTAATGAGTGATCATTGACCCTTGTCTACTATTTAAGTAGAATCATTTCTCCTAATAAAGACAAGTTTATCCACATTTGTGTTGGCTTTAATATTCTTCAAGCTTTTTCCTTTCCTTTTTGCCAAAAGGACTTTCACATCTTGTATTCCAGGAAATTAAGGTATGTGCCCTTAATTTTGCCCTGAAGCTAACCCAAGGCTAGCTTTGAACCTAAAAATTTTTGCTATAAAGATTTCCTGTTGTGTCCTTCTGGATGTCATCCCCAGGAGCTGAACAAAACAAAATGGTGCTCACTACAGAGGCTGCAAGCCCCTTGGTTACCCCATTTCCACGCACTTTCTCTGTTCCTTCTCCCTTTGTTTCTGAAGTACCCAAGCAACCTAAAGTTTATAGTCCTCCTCTAGAAAAAAACATCACTGATGCCCCCTCAACTCCCATGGTACTGATGCTGTCCCCTGGGCCCGTGTGGGCCCCCTTCCAGCTTTCTCTCTCAACTACAAACAAGCTTGTGCTGCTGCCTGCTCTCTCCTCCACTCAGGCACTTTGTCAATGTACACTATCCCTGGTCTCTGTCCTGGGTAAGCTTCCAAAGACCTGTACTCCTTCCTCTTGGACTTTGGTCTCCCCCCTGCACTGATGGAGTCTATGGATACAATTGGCGTATTAGTTAACCAATTTATCCAACACGCCCTGGTTCACCATCAACTTGCATTAGGATCCCAGAACCAGCTGTTAAATGCTGTAGCCACCGCTGTCTCAAACAATCATGCTCAAAATATGGCATATAAAGAATGGTCCCACAGTCTCTGTGGGGTTCCTGTCCACCAGTCCCCAAAGTGTGTCCTGGGTCATAGCCAGGGACTGGCTGGAAGGGGTTGTCATTCTTTAGTAACGGAAAATGTATCTCAGAAATATGTATAGGGGTTGAAATGGGCTTTTATTCACTCCCAGAAGGAAGATCCCCGTAGAAACCTTCTGGCATATGGCCCAGGGGGTCAAGGAAACAATATAGATTTGCCAATAATTGGAGTCCTTTAACAATATCTTGGGCTCCTTTTACTTGATCTTGGACTCCTACACCTTAGTCTTGGACTTCTTCTCCTATGAATTAGACTTCTGTTCCTTAAACTTGGACTCCTGTGCCTTAGAATTAGACTCCTGCGCTGCGCTTAGGATCCAGCTCCTTATTCTTGGGCTCCTGCTCCATTATCTTGGGCTTCAGCTCCCTGTATATCTTTAGTGGCCTTGGTATTTCACTTGTATCAGTCCAACCAAGCTCCTGCTGGCAATCAAAAGGCTTCCAAAAACCTTTTGGCAGAAACTCAAAAGACCTAGAAAAGATTTCAAAAAGATCCTGAACAGATCCTGTAACTTTCCAGCTATCTACCTTCTTATGGTGTCCTTTTCCCAACGGTTCCGCCTTCAAAATTGCTTTCTTCAAAAACTTAAATCATTGCTGCTCACTTTTTTCTATAATAAATTAAGCTTACATACTTACTTTCTCAAAAGCTTAAAGTATTAATTCACTATTTCCTCACTTATACTTTAAGATTTTGGCTTCCAACTAATCATTTACATCAGGAAACCTCCCAGAACTTAACCAATAAATGCAGAGCAAAAAATAGACTGCTTCTGAAGTTCCACTGGGATCCAACTAAGAAATCAATTTCCATCGCTCAAACCGCTCAAATCAATAACACTTTGCGCACCAAAGCATTAACTGGTCCATTATTCTGGCACCAGTCTTTCCTGCATTCAACCTGAACCAATTTAAATAGTAGAATACTATTTAAATTGTTCTTTTTTAACCTCTTCAATGTTTTCCCATATATTTACAAATATTGTAAAATCCAAGGAAAATGTCCCACCAAAACAACTTTGTATCCAGCTCTCATAGCAACATACCTTCATCTATCCTAGGAACTTAATAAATAAATATCTTACCCACACTTCTATCCACATTACTTCTTGATTTTACTACTAAACCAAGGCAAAACATTCCACATTTTACCACCTTGGAAAATCAATTCAGCAAAATCTTGGCTCATTTCTCCGGACCACCAGTTCTTCATCATCATCTTCTGATCCTTCAGAGAGCTCATATTCAGCTCTTCAGCTTAACCAGCAATCAGTCCATCTTAGACAACAAACGTATCATTCCAGTCTTTCAACAGCTTATCAGTACTCTGGCTATTCCTTTATTGTGACCAGCTACTCCTGCATTATGATCTCTGAGCCCTTCAACTTATCCTCACTAGGAACCACCTTGGTTCCACTGCACAATGAACCATTTTGGTTTCAAAACTTCAATATTAACCAACAGTACCTCAACTAGTTTTCACTATGATCAAACAATCCTTATTACTAGTCTTCTCTGCTAATCCCTTGAACCACCTTGGTTCTTTATCTTAGTCCCTGTTACCAGAACCTGTAGACCCAGGCATGAGTCTACATTGAACTGGCGTTTGACTGGACCCTCACAAGTGGCACTCCACTTAGGCTATCCAACCATAGATCATTAAGGTCTATGCCATTATTTTTACTCACCCAGGTGATTAAGTCTGGGATTTTAGTTGCAAAGTAATCAGCTTTACTCCCCATAGGCCTGATCACACCAAGGTATGTAGCTTGCTTCCCCAAGCAAACTGCCTTGGTGACACCTCTGAGCAAACCTATGCCCTCAATGATCACTTTGGTTTCTCCCCAAAGCTCCCATAGGGGCATAAACAAAGACATCCAACCAATCTGTTAGGTAGGATTCTTGCTCACAGACCTCCTGTAAGCGTATCAGGGTATGTAGAGCCCTCAGAGCTCTTCCCCTCTCTGTCAGTCCGCGCTACCTGCCAGGGGTCCAAAACTCATAGCCCTGGTAGGCAAGTCCCCTACCATGCTGGCATACACTTCTACCCTGGCAGCCCATGTTACCTGCCAGGGTCTAAACATCCTCCAGCCTGAGCAGCACACACTACTCATCAGGCTGGACCACTCCCCACCCCAAACAGACAAAGTTCTCTGCTAAGCTATCTCATTCTTCACCCCAAGCAGCCACAGTTCCCTGCTGGGTGAAGACCTCTGGCCCACAACAGCCAATATCTTCTGCTGGGTGGAGAAAACATCTGCCTCTAGTAGTCTTTACACCTACTAGCTAGGCCTTACCTTCCCTAGTAGCCATCATTACCTACTAGGCCTCTACCTTCAACAATCAACCAAATCTTTACTCAGCCAACATTAGCCTTGCCTGCAAACCACCAAACATGTGGACTGTCACAGTCTCTTTATGTGTATTTTGGATAACCAGCACAATTTGCTGGCCTCCCAGAAGTACCTAACCTCAACATTGAATTCCCTTTGTTCCTTGCTCCCTGAATATATCAAGGATTGACTGTGCAAATTGGATTAGCATCAAGCAACATGGCATGGGCAAATTGAGGCTTCTCTGCTAAAGCATTGCCAAGACTTTGGGACTCTGGTTAGAGAACTTAACCAGTTTTGAGAACATATTATTTCTCAGCTCAAATTGGTTGGAACTCATGTTGATATTTGGGGCCGCCATCTGAAGCATCAATATGGTCTGGATAAGGCTGCACTAGGTGACACTCTGTATCAAGTACAAAATTACGTGGATGATATAGTAGCAATCATTGAGGTGACACCTCCCGCTCCTCCTATTGAGGACCTGTGTGACTTTGAAGCCAAGGTATGGGAAGCCATAGCTGAGCTCAAAGCTACCACTTGTTGTCAATCTGCTATTCAACACTCTCCTCCAGTAGAGCCTATGCCTGACCCTTGTATTGCTTTGCTCACCAACCAAGTAGCTACCTTACAAGGAGAAATCAAGTACTTGAGACAACACCTCTCTACTCCTGATGATTTGTCTTCTGAATCTGAAGGTGAAGAGGAAGCTGAAGTTGCTAGTACTCCCACTCATGGCAATCATGTTTGTTGCCCTGGCTTGGAAGGCCAACCCCGGGTCAATTGCATCCTTGTCCTGGATCAGCTAGCAGAAGTAACAAATAATGTTGCTGATAGGCAGGACACATTGGAGAGAGAGGTACAAAGCCTTGCTTGTTTTACCAAGACAATGAATGGACAGGTTATCCCTTTATTTTCTCAGACCACTTCCCTGACCACCTGCCTCAATGGGATTGCTGGCACTCTATTGGTGCAACAGATTAAGATTGATGAATTCAGAGCTGCTGCCACCACCACTAGAGATATTAGTGAGCAGAACAGCTCTACCTTGGATACCCTAGAGGAAAGTCTTTGACTCCTCTGGGCTAGACAACCTGCTTCTGAATCCAAGCTTGAAGGCAACCCTTGCATTAACATCCTCAACCCAGGTGAAAACAGTCAGTCCTCTTCCTTGTCCATCAACCCAAATTACAAAATGACCTTCAAACAGATATTCAATCCTAAAACCTCTACCATTGCTGCCTTTCTAACAATTTATGAGACTGCAATGCGTAGGGCTACTGATGAGCTCAAAAAGGAACATATCCTTACCTGCCTGCATCCCACGTGCCAAGAAGTTGTGGTCCC
>QTSX02003355.1:0-13507 GCA_014839935.2 Entomophthora muscae
TGATGCTCATCCAATTTGCACAGTTGGTCCTTGATATATCCAGGGAGCAAGGAACAAAGGGAATTCAGAGATGAGGTTAAGTACTTCTGGGAGGCCATCAAGTCACACTGGTTATCCAAAATACACACAAAGAGACTGTGGGACCATTCTTGATATGCCATATTTTGAGCATAGTTGTTTGAGACAGCAATGGCTACGGCATTTAGAAGCTGGTTCTGGGATCCTAATGCAAGTTGATAATGAACCAGGGTGGGTTGGATAAACTGTAAAGTCACTCCCCCTTTAGCCTTGGACAGGACAATCTTCCCGTGTTATACCAAAAAATCTGTTCAAAAGCCAGTCAAGCCCTTTAATTCTCTTGGGGATCTAGCCCACACAGTTGATGAGAGATTTGTGTTGGCATACCCTTCCCAGGTGGAAAATATTGACGTTCTGGACTTGGTTCTCACCTGGGAGGAATCCCTGATAAATTTGGACTATTTTTTGGCTTGGGCCTGTCCGCATTTAAAATCAATCAAGGTCAAACAAACAGATTGCGCTGCTGCCAAATCATCAATTTTCAATCCAACTGGATTGAATGTTAATTCAAATCACCCAATTGATGCCAGCCAATCAGAGTGGAAACCTGAAATTACTGTAAAACCCTCCAACCCAATAGGTCAGCCCTTGCAAATTTTCTCTTCCAGCCAATTAGATTCATTGCCTGGGTCAGGTGACTCTCCAAACTTGAAGTCTGTCTCTTAAAGCAAGACAGGGGATTTTTGGTCCCCTGCTTGCTCATTCTTTTCAAAATTAAAAGTTTACTACTTTCCTAACTCAAAGTTTGTCATTTGAGGCTTTTTTGTAGCTCTCAACTATTCCTGGATTAGTTAGTATTAGTTCTACTATCATTTACCCCTCCTATCATCCTTTAGACTTTGGCGTTATTTACGGAGCCTCTAGCATTAATATTAGTATTGATATATACACTTACCTTGTTGTCCTCAAAAATCTAATTTGAACTTCAAGATTAGTATTTAAAACCCTTTATTTACCTAGTTTAAGTTCAAAACTGCTTCCTGTTTGCTTCAACTTTTGCTTTTGCTCTGCTCACGCCTGGCCAATGTCTTTAATTACTCCCAAAAGCAGAAAATATTTGGTTGTTGTCTCCAGGCTCTGTTTTTTAATTAAAATCCTATTTGCAGCCCAACTGTTGGTTCCCTGTTGCCAAAAGTTCAAGGTTTGGTAGTTCCTTCACCTCCCCAAGTTTAAACAATGCTGGTTCCCCTGGTGAAGTTTGTGGTCTTTACTCTTGCACCTGCTCTGGTGATGATATGGACTACCTCTCCATATCTCTGGGGTTGTATCTCCTATTCACTTCACCACGTAGGGAGTAACCCCACCCAATTTGTGCATTTTTTTGAGGACATTCCTGGGCGCACTCAGGAAATTCTTGCTACCAGCAAAAGTGTTGTTTGCAGTCTTGCCTGTGAAAACCTTGAGTTTTCTGCCCCTTAACCAATCCCCACAAAGCCCCCTGTCCCGGTCCCCCCTGTGCCTCTTTTATCCAAGGACCCGGTGGTCCTGTCCCAGGAAGAAGGTCTGGGCCCCCAAGAGCATGCTCCTGAGCCCGCTACCTGGCTACTTAATGAAATGATCTTGATGGGTTTGGACTCCTACTTCCCCTGTCTGTCTGCTGTGTCCTCTTTGTGGACACCACTTCGAGAGGCCATACCAGTATTGCACTGGATGGCATCCTGGGGGAAGAATCTCACCAGGATGAGAGCCAAACTTAGTTATTTTAGCCCCCCTCTCTCACATAAACTGGTTGACTAACACACCAATAGTATCCATAGACTCCATCAGCATGGGGGGAGACCAAAGTCTAAGAGGAAGGAGTACAGGTCTTCAGAAGGATATCTGGGACAGAGACCAGGGATAGTGTGCATTGCCACAGTCCCTGAGTGGAGGAGAGAGCAGGCAGCAGCACAAGCTTGCTTGTAGTTGAGAGAGAAAGCTGGAAGGGGGCCCATGCGGGCCCGGGGGACAGCACCAGTACCATGGAAGTTGAGGGGGCATCAGTGATGTCTTCTTCTAGAGGAGGACTAGAAACTTTAGGTTGTTTGGGTACTTCAGAAACAAAGGGAGAAGGAGCAGAGAATGCATGTGGGAAAAGGGTAACCAAGGGGCTTGCAGCCCCTGTAGTGAGCACTATTTTGTTGTGTTTGGCTCCTGGGGACAACATCCAGGAGGACACGGCGGGAAATCTTTATAACAAAAGATTTGAGGTTTGAAGCTAGCCTTGGGTTAGACTTCTGGGAAAAATTAAGGGCATGTACCTTAATTTCCTGGAATAAAAGATGAAGAGTTCCTTTTGGCAAAAAGGAAGGGAAAAGCTCGAAGAATATTAAAGCCAACACAAATGTGGATAAATTTATCTTTATTAGGAGAAATGATTCTACTTAAATAGTAGACAAGGGTCAATGATCACTCATTAGGCAGACAGAGTGGCAGAAGTGGTCACATTGGGATGAGGTCATACCAGGATCAGTCAAGGACAGGTATGATATTCCAGTAATGGGTGGATATTAAACCAGACCCATTTACAGAAGGCACAGAATTCCCAAAATTGAAAGCAAAACTGACCAAATCTTTACACATATCAATATTTGAAGGCCATATCGAAATGGCATTAATGGCACAATTTACAACAGGGGCCCACTGCAATGCTGGTGTCAATCATTGGGAATTCTTCAAGAATATCAGCCACCTTGTGGAGACCAACATTATCCAGCACAATCACATTGGTGAAGCCCAGACTTGTGCAAGTCAGGTGCTCCTGGACTAATCAGAGGAATGCTAGAAAGGTACGGCTGTTGTGAGAGCCTAGTATCATTTGATACACCTCAATCCCTTTGGACCAAGGAGAGCCACCATTGAATAGGCTGTGGCGTGGACTGCAGTCACACCAAGCTACCCCATCATTTGAGCCTTTTGGAACATACCCATATGCATTCCGCATAGACAAGGCAAATGCTGATTTGTCAATGTAATAGAATTTGACCATCTCCCTGGCTTTAAGGGCAGTGTACGCCTCAGCGTACTTTTTCCAGGTCTCAAAATTGGTTGGGCTATTTCAATTGTATGGAGATACCCCAAGCTTTTTCCAGAAAAAGCACATTCCCTTCACCAGATGGTAGTAAAAGAAAATTGAGGCCTCAACCCCAAAAGTAGATTTGACCATGGCCTGTATATTTGCCATTTCAAGATGGCAATCTTAGGTTATCCACTGGCGAATTGCCCATTTGTGCTCCTTGGTGAGCATGGTGGACACGTGCAGGGATTTTGCCTCAACAAGAACATGGCCAGCATTAATGAACTTGTTGAAGGTCTTTGAGGCGTACTTGAGATCCACCCCAACAAGAGCTGCAGCCGCTTTGTAGTCACCAGATTGCCGCATGAGCCGGAGAAGGATGATCTGCTTGATATCAGGAATGTGCTTCTGTGCAGGCTTAGTGGGCTCAAATGAACTGGGATCCTGATTGGTGGTAGGCTTGCAAGGCATGGGTACCTTGTTGTAGAAGGCTGCAACCTTTTTTAACACCAGCTGTCCCTCATCAGCTCTGTAGAAACCAGGCTCCTTGTCCTCTTTCTGATTGCCATCACTTATGTAAGGCTCATAACTAGTGTCAAGTACAGGCTTAACCTTCTCCACCATGGCTGATGGGACCAACTCTTGGCAGTACACAATGTCAAACACATACAGAGTAAGTTCCACCTCCTTATTTCTAACTGTTTTGGGAGTGGTGACCTTGGTGGGCTTTCAGGTCAGCTTAGGGACCCAAGGGTTGATGCTCTGCACCCTAGCAACTTGTGCTCCTTGAACCAGCCGTGTCAGTGAAGTGTCACTATCAAACTCTCCTCTCACATCTCCTTCTTGAGTAGGCACTTGTGTTGCACTAACTCTGTTCTTTGACCTGTGGGGGCAACCACAACCGCGGCGCACAACGGGTGCTATTGGTACTCTGTTGTTGTGTTCCTTTCATTTTGAGAATTCAATAAAATATTAAATAAATTTCAATTAAGTTACTCCCTAATTTTAATTTTTACTTTTTATCTGAATATGGATATTTGATTAATATTTCCCCCATATCCCAATTATAGATTTTTTATTTCTTAATTAGTTGTTTCTGGTTTTACCACACCCATTTTAGAATACCCAAAATAATTTCCACCCTTTTCCCCAGATTTTATGCCAAATTAAGCACCCAGCACAATATTTTTAAAATTTGTGTCTTGGATTATGTCTTATTTTAGATATCTTGGTATCATTCTTGATTACATTCCATTGCACACAACATTTGTGTGGTTTTGTTTACATAGTGAGTTGCTATTGTGTTTTGTTTTTGATTGAGTTTTGACTCACCTTGCTTGGGTGTATTTTGTCACCAATTCACATAGTAAACATATGTACACCAAAAGTCAACTCACACCATTTTGTTTGTGAATCAATGTATTTTAGATTGTATTTTGAATATTTTTGCTTTGCGTGTGAGCCCTTCTTTGCTGTGTTGACCCATTTTGCCCATTAACGCCAAAAATCCCTTAACAGAGTGTATATTTTAACCTGATAGTTGGATTTCGTTCAAATCTGAAATCATTTCATTTAAATCTGAGGTATTTTTAGTTGTCGCCATAGCTTTTAAAACCACTGTACATTGTGTTTTACTTAATCATAAATGCATTTTGAACCAAGTGTGGTAGTAACTTTTGGATATCAAAACTATAAGTTAAAACCAAATTAAAATGCTAAACTTGAGAATTCATGGAGATCATTCCAGGTGCTGGTTTAAAAGTTAAGTTTAAAGTAGAACAAAGCTGGAAATAGTTAAATGCATATTTAAACACATTTTAATTGATACAAGCTGAGCATGCAGTATTTTTAGGGATTGTGTAAGAGATATGGCTGTTTAGTTGGTTTAAGCTGTTGAAAGGAATGCAGTTGAAATATTTGATGGTTTTGCTATTTAAAAGCTTATATTTAAGTTAGCCAATAGTTCTACAATTTAGTTAGACGTAATGCTTTTCTGATCATTTAAATGAATGGCCCAAAGGCTTAGGAGGAGCCTTAATCATCAATTCATGAGCAGCCCAGTCCTCATAAGAGCCATCAGGAAGGAATCGGCGGACAACAAATGGAATTTTATGAGCCTCAAGTTCCATAATAGCAATTTTATGTGGATCCGTTTCACCATTAGTTTCAACCAAAACAGGGGCATTAAGACTAGAAATAATTCTTAGTAATACAGAGGATAGGATATATTTGAGTCTGTTATAACAAATTTTAAAGCTATTAGGTTGAAAACAGCATTTTGAAAGTTTACAACAAATAAGATACCTTAATTGAAGTGCTCGTGAACCAAGTATTCTGGCTTTCTCATACTTTGACATATAAGGAGTTGTTAACCGAATATTGGGACCACGACTCTTTTCAGTTTTGATTTGACCTTGAGAATGGTAAGACCTTGAAGCCTCTACTAAGCTCTCCACTAAAAAAGCATCGGCTTCATTTCCCCTCTTTCGAACAATTTTTCTTTCCTCGGGTGCATTTAAACCAGGCTTCATTTTGTTACGTTGCATAAAGCCTGGGGCTAAGTTTGCGTCTTCAAGATCGTCGCCTTGCTCTTCCGCCTCTTCATCTTCAATAGGGAGTTCCTGGTAAATGAATAAAAGTAAAAAAGACAACCTTACTTCTTCGACTGCTTCATATCTGAATAGATAAATAGAAAAATATGGTGAGTGTTAGAGGGAAAATAAATATTTAATAGGTAACTTCAAAAAACTGAGTTTTTAAGCCCAACTATAGCTCACTGAAAAAATTGTTGTTCAAATATACAGACATTACATTCTTAAAGCTTAGATTAAAAATCAAAATCAAAGAGTTTATATTTAAATGAAGGATCAAGTTTATTTATTAAAACAAAGTACCCGTCATCGCTGAATCCGCCACCTTCTGAATCAGACATATTTACAAATTTAAAACTAAATACAGGTAGAAGCTAGGCCTGATTTTAAATAATAAAAACAGATTAATAATTTGTTTTTCCAGGAGCTTGGTAGTTAAACCCAAGGTGTGTTTCCTATAAAAACAAATTTACAAACTAAAAGTGACTTTATGTTTGCTGTAATTTGGGTTTTTGATTCCCGAAATCAACTGTAATTTGGATGGGGTCCTTTCCAGAATCAGATTCACTCGTTTTTTGGATATTAATTTTGCTTTAATCAATTTTAAGTTGTTTGGATTTAAAATCGAGCTAGATTGAAGCTCGATAAAAAATCCAACGTAATTCGACCAGAGCCGATGGGAAGTTTGATAAAAAACATTGAAAGTTTGACTGGAAACTATCGAGGAGCGATTAAAGGTCATGGGGGTTTGATTGGAATTCTATAAATGTTTGATTTAACTTCCAAGAGAGTTTGAATAATATAATCAGTGATATTACGTTGCTTCACTAAAGCGTGTAAAATAGATAAGACGGGTCCAAACCTGTTGGTTTGATCAAATTCTCCTTTCTGTAGGTTGTCTAGTACTTTCTTGGACAATCTGGGGAAACCCAGGATGGGCAAAGACAAGCGGGAACCAAAGGAGTGTAAAAATAGGACATTTGTTTATTGAGGAATAGGTGGCTTTAATAGCCTACAATAGAATGGTAGTTATGGGGAAATATGGGGATTACATGCTAGTTGTATGTGATGGGCATAGAGGATCTGTAACAGAAATAACTAGAATTGTGGTCTTGGCTCCAACCAATGTGGCAGTTATCAACAATCACACCACAGTGCCTTGATACTTGATTTAAAATAATTGTTAATCATTTTAAGTGGACAGCTTTTTAAACAAGTAAACAAGAAAAATATGGGGAGCAAGAGCTCCAATTAGGATTCCCAATTGCATAATACAATTCAGCTTAACAAATTCAAATATGATTTCTAATTGCAAAATCCAACTTAGCTTAAAAAATTTATAAAATTAAATCAATATATCTAATTGTAAAATCCAATTAAATTTAGTGACTTTAAGTTGTGTTTTATAATTGTAAGTTTGAATCAGAATCTTTTAATGTGATCTGAGAACAATTAAGTATATAAACAGTGACATGAGCTATTCAGAAAGAAGATAACTCTAGATGGCATCATGGCCTTTTAACAAAAAAAATCTCTTAAAAATTGCAGACTTCTACAAATACCCCAAGGTTATATAAAATTATTTCAAATGTATAGTATTATATCAGATATCATTGTAAGATAACACTCAAGAAGTGTGATTTCACAAGTCAAGTGTCGTGATTTAGACTGTTGGCAGTTCTGAGTGAGAGTTAGTCCCTTAGCAATGTTATATCACTATAACTGAAAGCAGGTTAATGAAATCCTAATAGGAATTGAACAATAATGCGAGGGCAAAACCTATCATTTATTAACATATAAACCAAGTATATTTATTTTTGAGGTGGTTAATCAGATAGGAGGAGAAATGGGGGAATTTGGCATTGGCTTGGCATAAATACCAATATTGGGCATCAATACTAATACAGTAGTTTTCAAAGCTATGGTGCCAAGCAAAAATAGCTCAGATTTAAACAAAATAATTTCAGATTTAAACAAATTCTAACTATCAGGTTAAAATATACACTCTGTTAACAGGGATTTTTGGTGTCAGTGGACAAAATGGGTCAACACAGCAGCAAAGTGCTCACACTTCAAACAAAAATATTCAGAATACAAAACAAAATACATGGATTCACAAACAAAATAGTTTGATTTGACCTTCAGTGTACATATATCTACTATGTAAATTGGTGACAAAATACACTCAGGCGCAGTGAGTCAAAACTCAATTCAAAAATGAAGCACTATAACAACTCAACCAGTAAACAAAACCACTCAGTTGTTATGTGAAATAAAATGTAAATAATAGTGATACCTAGCTATCTAAAATAGGGCACATGATTTGAAACATAAATTATAATAACATTGTTCTGGGTGTTCAAACATGGCATAAAATCTGGAAAAATGGGTGAAAATTAATTTAGTGATTCTAAAATGGGTTGTGCATAACCAAAAAAAACTGATTAAGACATAAAAAAATCTATAAACAGGTAGCCAGGTTGTGTATATTCTAATTAAATAAACATATTCAGATGAAAAGGTTTTAAAATAAGAGCTTTAGCTTAATTTAGCTTGATTTAGTATTTTTTATAGTAAAATGAAAGTGACACAACAGTAAAGTGGCAGTGCTGCTGAAGTGTGCCGTGGTCAGGGGCATTCATGTGGGTCAAAAAATTGTGTTAGTGCAACACAAGTGCCAACTCAGAAAAGAGACAGAAGAGCAGAGAATATTTGTGAGGTTGTACAGACACAACCACCAGTTCAATCTGCATAGGCTTGGAGAGCACATATAATAAATCTAAGGGTGCCAAAACTATCAAGCAGGGCCACCAAGGTTGTCACACCTAAAGCAGTGAACAACAAGAAAGTTGAGCTCACTTCTTTGGTATTTGACCATGTTTACCATTCAGGAGTCAGTTTCAGTATCCATGATACAAAAGGTTCAGCCAGTGCTTAACACTAGCTATGAGCCCTATGTAAGCAACAGTGACTAAGACAACAACAAAATGCCCAAGTTTTATAGAACTTTGGAGAGGTAGTGGTTGTTAAAAAAGGTCACAGCCTTCTACAACAAGGTGCCTATGCCTTGCGTGCCAGTTACTGTGAAGGATCCTAGCTCATCTGTTGTGGCATAACCAATACAAAATTGAGGATCCAGCTAATGAAGCCTTTTGAAACTCAGCCTTTTTGGTAAACCACTCAATCAGCCACCATCCCGCTCCAGACCCCTGATTGTTATATTTTGCATATATTGCAAGGGTATTTAAACCCAGTAATTATTTCAAATAAAGCTACACATATTTTATCAAATATTGGATTTTGGCTGTTTCTGGCTTTATTGCAAATATCCTGTTTTTGCCTTGAGTTTGTTGCCAGAACTGTTCTAATCCAGAAGGCAAATACCTCTGTCTTTGAACCCATAAGACTGTAAGAACCAGCCTTTCCCCCATTGTATCTTACTTGGTGATCCTGTCAGGGAAGACAAGCAATGTGTTCCAATTCTTTTATTACATTGCCCCCTGGGGCTGTAAACTCTCTTGCCACACTAAGGATTATTGACACCCAGAATGCATCTGCCTTTAATAGTACAGAACCTAAATCCTGGTTCTTAGGCTTTCACTTGTTCTACAAGAAGCACCATATCCATAAAGGGGATCACTTAGAAGAAGCATAGTACTTGCTTTATGGTTGTGTTGTCCTGTGGCATATGTCTTTAAATTATTATCTCTCAGGTCAGGACAGAAATTTTCTGATTGTGTCATCATGGACAACTGAATCAAGGTATTACACAGCCCAATGATGAAGGGGAAGTGTGACATAATCAATAAAAAACAGAGGATCTAGCTAATGAAGTCTTTTGAAACTCAGCTTTTTTGGTAAACCACCAATCAGCCACCATCCCGCTCCAGACCCCTGATTGTTATATTTTGCATATATTGCAAGGGTATTTAAACCCAGCAATTATTTCAAATAAAACTACACACATTTTATAAAATCTTGTATTTTGGCTATTTCTGGCTTTATTGCAAATATCCTGTTTTTGCCTTGAGTTTGTTGCCAGAACTGTTCTAATCCAGAAGGCAAATACCTCTGTCTTTGAACCCATAAGACTGTAAGAACCAGCCTTTCCCCCATTGTATCTTACTTGGTGATCCTGTCAGGGAAGACAAGCAATGTGTTCCAATTCTTTTATTACATTGCCCCCTGGGGCTGTAAACTCTCTTGCCACACTAAGGATTATTGACACCCAGAATGCATCTGCCTTTAATAGTACAGAACCTAAATCCTGGTTCTTAGGCTTTCACTTGTTCTACAAGAAGCACCATATCCATAAAGGGGATCACTTAGAAGAAGCATAGTACTTGCTTTATGGTTGTGTTGTCCTGTGGCATATGTCTTTAAATTATTATCTCTCAGGTCAGGACAGAAATTTTCTGATTGTGTCATCATGGACAACTGAATCAAGGTATTACACAGCCCAATGATGAAGGGGAAGTGTGACATAATCAATAAAAAACAGAGGATCTAGCTAATGAAGTCTTTTGAAACTCAGCTTTTTTGGTAAACCACCAATCAGCCACCATCCTGCTCCAGACCCCTGATTGTTATATTTTGCATATATTGCAAGGGTATTTAAACCCAGCAATTATTTCAAATAAAACTACACACATTTTATAAAATCTTGTATTTTGGCTATTTCTGGCTTTATTGCAAATATCCTGTTTTTGCCTTGAGTTTGTTGCCAAAACCGTTCCAATCCAGAAGGCAAATACCTCTGTCTTTGAACCCACAAGACTGTAAGAACCAGCCTTTCCCCTGCTATATCTTACTGTACCCAAAAAGGCTATCAGAAGGCTGTTTCTGACATAAATTGTCATATTTTTATCAAGTTGATACGGGAAACTGGGACCCCAAGAGGAACACAGGTAATGTTGGAGTGGATCCAAAATATGCCAATAAAACATTCAACAAATTTCTCAACACTGAGCAAATTCTACAAGTGAAAAAATTCACACCCCTGTCAACCCTGCTCACCAAGGAGCACAAATGGGCCACTTATCAGCGGATTAACCAAGACTTTCATCTTGAACTAGAAAATATACAGTCAATGGTCAAGTCCACTTTTGGGATTGAGGCTTCAATTTTATTTTACTATCATGTGGTTAAGGGTCCTCAGTTCTTGTGAAAAAAACTCAGAGTTTCTTCCTACAACCAGAACAGCTCTTTCAATAATGTGACCTGGAGAAATTTCACAGAGGCGTACACTGCACTCAAAAACAAAGGGATGGTCAAATTCTACTATATTGACAAATCAGTGTTTGCTTTATCTATGCAAAATGTCTATGGCTATGCTCCCAAGGGTTCCAAAGATGGAGTAGCTTGGTGTGCTGCTGTTTGTGCCACAGCTTATTCAATGGTGGCTCTCCTCAGTCCAAAGGGGATTGCAATGTATCAAATGATATTGGGATCTCACAATACTGTAAATTCAGAACCTAAATGTAAAAATTCAGGATTTTCAAATCCTTGGTCCAAATTTCAAATTGCTTTTGCGGGATGGCCTTTTTTTAATTAAATTGATTTTTTTGAGTATTTATTTGAATATTTGAAAATACAGGAACTTGTAGACACTTTGCAAAGTTCAAGTCAAACAGCATATTTCTAATGGACAAAATGAATTAACTGGAATCAGTTTTGAAGCGTTCAAATCCATCAACCATTTTCATTAAGTTATTATATTTTTTGAAATTGCAGGATTGTAAAATCCAAGAACCAAATTTCAAATTACTTTTGAATGCCACTAGTAAACTCAGATATTAATTGCAGGAACTGGAATCCAAATTTAACGTACAGTAAGCACACTAAGAAATACCAACCCAAATCAAGAAGCTCCACCACAACTAAAATCAAATGAAAAATTCAATCTCAATAACAATAATTAGACATAAAAAGTGTTTAAACTTTAAAATCATCCAAACCTGGAAAGGATACAATATTATTCACTTCAAATCACGGATATAGAAATTCTGTTACTATTCAAGGCTAACTCAAGATAAAATAACTACCCACAACTAAACCAATAAATCCAAACAAATATATATTTAATCTAAAATATAATTTTTTATTTTATTTTTATGCACCGTCAATCACATTCCCAACCCGCTCCTGCACCAGCCTGCGGGGCAGCCTGTCCACAGGGGCGTCCTAGAGGGTCCAAGAACAGACCCAGAACCTAACTCAAGGGGAGTCATGCCAATACACAGGCCTCCCAAGGTGTCAGCGCAAGCCAACCACCTCCTGCATCCCAAGCCAGGAACTACCAGCTTGAATTTCAGACAGAAGCCACTTTCAAGGCCTTCTACCAAAGTCTTCTACACCAGGGTCACCGGGAACACTGAGGTTACTTACATCTCCACTGTTTATCCAGTTATCACCCGGCCCTGCACTCTTGACCCAAGAGTTGCTACTTCCTGCCCTGCGTCTTTGACACCACCTACAAGCCATTGGCCACCACCAAAGAACCATCTGCGCCTATTGTGTATTCAACCATTGACGGCGCCACTGCAAGCAAGCGTGATCCCACCTTCTACACAAAGGTCCCTGTCCCCTGTGTTTAGCCTGGTAGCCAGGATGCCGTGGTACCTGCCAAGGGCCAGCGTTGGTTGACGGATAGTGAGCATGAAGCTCTTCTCAACTGCTTGAATGGGGGAATGGCAGTTTGGGATAGTGTCCTGATTTGGTGTCATAGCCAGATACATTACCAACATAAACACCAAGTATGGCAACACCAGGAAAATTGCCAAATCCACCAAGGATAAGCGGCAGCCCAGCCTACTTCAGCCCACCCATCTCAAGGTAATCAAGCAGTGGGTTACCAAGGATTGCCACCTGGACTCAATTGCTGTCCAATCAATGCTTGTCACATATTTTGGGCTTTCTGTTTAAAAAACCCTTGTTTACAAAGCAATGGTTGATTTGGGCTTCTCCTGGAAAGTACTGGGAGTTTTTCTGTACAACAGAAACAATGAGAAGACCATCAAGGATCAATGCATTTATGCCAAGATATATCTGGCCCTAAAGAAGACTGGGAATGTCTAGTTATTCTACATTGATGAATTATCATTTTCCTCCTCACTCAGGTCTAGGAATGGGTGGGTTGAGAAGGGGTCCAAGGACGGCATAGCCTATTGTGCAGCTGTTTGTTCCCAGACCTATTCAATGGCTGCTCTTATGGGTCCCTGCGGTTAAGATTAATACCAGATGATTAAAGGCTCCCATAACAGTGTGAATTCCTTGATTTTCTCCAAACTGTCAAGGAGTATCTCTGGATCAATTACTGCAGTACAACCAACATTGTTGTGTTGGATAATGTTGGGCTCCATAAAGTGGATCTGGTTGTGTCCAAGTTTTCACTCATTGACAAAAGCAGCCACACCTCCAGCCACCAGCTTACCAATTGTCCAATGAGACTTCTCTTCCTCCTGCCATATTCCTCATTCCTGAATCCAATTGAGGAGGTCTTTGGGTGGATCAAAAATAAGGTGAAGAAAGGCCTCTCTCAGGACACTGAGGATCTTTTCAACATCCTTGAGGTCAGTTAATTTGCAATGCCACCTGATGTGGTGGCGGCTTTTTACAAGCACTCAGAATCCTTCCTCCCCAAAGCCCTGGCCTCCAAGCCAATCAGATAAATGGGTGCTCTGGTTTTTATTTATTTTTATTTATTTTGTTTTTAATGGGGCTTGAAAATAATACTTTATGTTATAATGATGTGACATTTGATTGTATTATATACATATAAGAATATGTAGAAAATGTAAGTAAAATTAATTATACTAGGTAAGAGGACATATATTTTTATTAT
>QTSX02003356.1:0-13420 GCA_014839935.2 Entomophthora muscae
GGATCATCCTAACCACCTGGACCCCAATTGGCTAAACCTATATAATACTGAGTATAAAACTAAAAGAAAAGACCCCTTGACAGATCAGCTAACCCACAATACATTAGTAAGGAACAAAAAATATTTACATGTATTAAATGGCACTGTTAACCAAATCATTAATAACAAACATGTTCCCTACATCACACTTTCACAAAGAGTTGACACCATATTAAGATGTCACTGCCTACTAGGACATACAAAGACTAACAACCTATACCTCACGCTAAAAGAGATAGTATGGTGGCCCAACCTCAAACAAGACATAATTGATTCTCTGAAAAAGTGCACAGTGTGCAAGAAATACACCAGTACAAAGGCTCCCCAGCAAACAGTCAACCCAGTACCTGATCCTGAACCATTCAAGGTTTGGGGACTAGACGTAGTGGGGCCCTTACCAGAAACTAAGATAAATCAACATTTCTTCATTGTAGCCATTGACTTTGCTACACACTGGCCCATCTGCTGGGCAACAAAAGATCACAAGGCAGAAACAATAAACTGATTCATTAACAAAGTAATCATAGCTGACTACGGCTCTCCAGACTACATCATAACTGATGAAGCAACAGAGTTATCAGGTCACATAGTAAACAACAATTTAAAATCCAAAAACATCAAAAATTCTACAACCTCGCCCTACAGGCCACAGGCCAGCAGCAGAGTTGAACGTCTAAACGGCAGCCTTATCAGAACCCTAGAGAAAATAATGGATGGCAAAGCCAAAGACAGACGGCCACTATACGTGAAACATGCATTATTAGTATCCCAGGTCAGCACCAGCCAAGGGACAGGCTACTCACTGTTTGAACTAACATACAGATACAAACCAGAGATAGTTACCTGCAACAATCAGCCATACATAAAGATCCCCCTGGGGAAACCCCCACAGTAGAACAAGTACCAAATTCACAACACATATGCCCCAAAGCTAAAATAGCAGAAATAAAAAAGCTCAAAAACACAAAAGGTAACCTCTAAAGAGGAACCACACCCCATAAACTCCCCTGTCTGGGTCCTGGCTGGAAACAGAAAGAATCTAGACTCAGTACACAGGGGACCAGGAAAAATCATCAAGTACAGACCAGACAGGAACACCTATCTAGTGAAATTCCAAGGTGCCAAAGACCCCGTCATCAAGAAATACCACAGAACTTGCCTCTGCCTTAGCAAAGAACACTTGATCCAACTGGTACCAACTAGAAAACAACTCCAGGAACATCAGGGGGCAGCTGTCAAGACAAATCCCCCTCCTGATGTACCAGAGTAACCCCTTAAGGGTGTGTGTGTCAAGGATCTGGATGTACAAGTATTCTGGCTACCGCCAACCTAATTAACATACAGTCATTGCCCAATTTGGTGCTCTCCCAATATACAGTTTGACATACTGGAAATGGCAACCAAGCAATATCACATGACTGTCCAAGTATCCAGTGGCTCAAACCCATCCTGCATATGACAAACCCCTAGGTTTGATCCAACTAAATCTCTGCCACAGCTAAAGCTATATAAGCCTAAAGTATTATTCAATAAAAATATACTTCTCTTTATTCTCATCTCCATATTTGAAGCTTCCCTAAAAGGCGCTCCTCATCACTACACATCTTGTGTGATTTCATTTTGTTTTGTGTTTTTGAAATCTTTCTTCTATATTGCTCAAATTTTGTTTTATTTCAGTCCTTCTGTTGGTGTCTCAGTTGATTCTTAATCAGATTATAATATATTCTGGAACAGCATCCATCCATTTCACTTGCTGTGTCAGTTTATTTTGTTTGTGGTTTAAACTGCGCCTCTTGATGTTTTATATGATTTTGTATAATGTGCTAATAAAATTTTGTTTATTGATTGACAGCTCATTTGTTAACCAAAAATACTTAGATTATTTGAATCATGAATCTCACTCAACTTGGAGTTCATTTAAATCTGAGGTATTTTTGGTTGTTGCCATAGTTTTTAAAACTACTGTAATTCTCTTTTTCTCTTCATTTATTTAAATCCTTTTTCTTTATATCTTTTAATTATTTTACTTCTTTATTTATTCTTTTTAAAAAATTTAATATTCTCTTTATTTTATCTGTTTATTTTATCTCTTTAAACCTTTTCTCTCTGTTATTTATCTTTTTTGGCTTCTTTGATTGTCTTTTCTTAGTCCTTCTTCTCCTTCTTTCTGTTAATCCCTACCAATGTTTTTCATATGAGCTTCTCTATTATGTTAGTCTCTATCAGTCAACACCTCATACCCAGGCAATAAGTCTCCACAAGTGAATAAACTTAGAATATACCCCCATCAGTAACCTACATCTTATTTTATCAGCAGCATACACTTTCATGTCTTGCCACTGTTTTTACTCATCCAAGTGATTAGCGTGAGCTTTCAGGCGCAAATCAACCAACTTTACTTTCCATAAATCTTCAAACAACCAAGTTCTGCAGCTGTTTCTCTAGGCAGTCACCTCAATTATGGTTCTGGGTATAACTATGCTTGTCTAGGAACTTCAAGAGCTCCTTAAAGCTGCTAGGAAAACATAGAAAGATAAATATTACCCCTAGTCTAGATAATATTGTTCAACTGTATTCTCACTGCAGTTGGCATCAGGATCTCAGTGCTACCTCAGCACATTCATCTCCAGCTAGCCACAAATTCTCTACCATTCCATAGAATCAGCCAGGGGCCACCCCAGTTTCATTCCCATACCCAGACCACTGCTCCCCATTCACAAGAGCTATACATATCACTAAACCAGTAAATATTTACCTGTCTTAGGCCACCATTCTCTTCTAGGCCAACATCAGCCCCACCTGCAAACCCGCTAAATATGTGGATCATTACAGGAAACTAGCTCTTGATTGGCTAGCATTGTTTAATAGATGTAGTGTTAGCTTTTTATCACTTCTATTCTCAATATCACATGACCTGGTAAAATGTATGCTAGTGTCAGGGATTCAATCTTGGGCGGCTGGTCTGTTGTTTTCTGGGATCACTTGGGCCAGGTTTTTTGCAGGTAAGCCCACCACAAGAGAGGAGCTAAATTGAAGAGGTAGGAGAAGGACTTCACCACCCAGGACCACAGGCTAGCAGCCGGGATTATAGTATCAATCACCCCAGTGAGAATGATGTACACAATCCCAAACAGCTTGCCTATATGATCAGCTGGGAGATCAGGTGAGGAAGCCAGTATTGGCTTAGGGGTCACAGGTGATTCCATACTGAGGTTGTATGCAGGCAGGTAATTAAATTTTCCCCTGACCAACTTAGGTGATGATAGAATCCAGGGCCCCTGGCGGTTGTATCTAATTGCAGGCTAAATGCAGCCAAAGAATCTAGTTCAAGGGTCTTCTCTGGGGTGTAATCATTATACTTGGGCTTTATAGAGTACTCGGTGAAATAGACAGGACCAACAGGAGCACCTGGAGGACAGAAATCTGTGGGCAGAGTGGCAGAAGGACCAGAGGCTCTTGTACTAATTTGGTAGATGGCAAATACAAAATAAGGCAGTAGCTGTGTAAGCCAAATCAAAATAACCTTTATTTAAAAATGGCAATAAGTTTGGAGCGCGGGGTCCTTGGGTCTATATAGCACCCCACCTCCAAGCTTAATATTTGCCATGTGGGCTCATCAAGGCATTGGGGAAAGTGGGCCCAGGGGATCTGGGTGCTTGGGTTCAAGGATAGCAAGATGGCACCTGGGCTGGGAGTTCTTTCAAAGGCCAAAATTCTCAAGTTGGTAACTTGATTTCCTGGCCCTATGGTCGCGGTCATGGGGTCAGGCCACAGGCCTGTGCCTCTTCCTAAGGTTGACTCTTGATTGGCCACTGGCATGGCTTTCAAACTCATGAAGCTGATGGTTGGTGTTTTTTTGCCTCCATTAGGCGCCTTGATTAAAACCTTATTTGGTGGTGTGATTTCCCAGGTTTAGCTGTCCTCATTGTTTGGACAATCTCTTTTGTCCTTGGCTTGCAGGGTTTGACCCCAGAAGAAGCCGGCCAGCAGCCCCTCAGGCCTTGGGGCCCGCAGCCTGCAGGGGTACAGGTTTGGGGCCCAAATCCTGCTCTTGGGCCTGGTTTTCCAGGGGTGACAATTTGACATTCCTGAAAGCTAGCCTCAATAATGAGATATTTTGCCTGCTGACTATCATTGGTGGGCAAAATTTAGATTTCTCTAAATCCTCTTTTGGTAAGCAGCTGCTTCTGTGTAGGTTTAGGATTTAGATGATCTACCTTTGGCTTTAAACTTCTATGGCCTCAGCAAGCCTCTTTTTCTCTGTGGGCTACTTATTGAATGACTCACAGATTCAATTTCAAAAACGCAGTCAGCTGGGCCCCTGACTCTCTGGTCTTGAAGGCCACAGAGTGTGGGGGCCAGGGTTTGATTACTGCCTTTTCCTTGATTTATACTTAGAAGAAATATGTCATTTGTGACTCTATTAATCCACAAGAGAGTGATATTATGGCATGATCCAAGTATAGTTTGTGTTTTGATTAACCTAATGAAAGATTTTTGTATGGAACTAACTCTTCTCCTAGTTTTGTTTATTTTTTGTATATTAACATTCAAAGTGGGTGGGTTTATGTGGTTATATATGTCTTAGGGTGACTCTATGAGCATCACCTGTGTGATTTGAGATGTGTTGGCAGGTAAGATATCAATTTTTATTACAATATTCCACATAAGTACAATATATGCATCATTGAGGTATTAAATTGATTATATCAGAGAAACACTGTCAGGATACCAGGTGTAATATGCTGAATTGTTAGGGCTGAAGGAGCAAATGTAGATACAGGTATATAAAAACCAAAGGATGAGACCTAAATTAGCCAGGTAGGATATATCTTTCCCAGCCACAGCTCATGGGCCAGTCACTGATAAGGCAGATTCAATCAATCCTATGAGTTCCAGATAAAGAACTCCAATAAATTGACTGCTCCAGCCAGTGGGTTCAACAGCAGGAGGGAAAGTGGCAGTAGACTTGGGTTATGTAAAAAGTTCCTGTTAGAACTAGATGACAAGCTGCACTATTCAAAGAAAAATTATGTGGATATAATAAACACAGGGTTAATTGTTTGAGTAACAGTAAGCCAAATTGAGAGATGGGCTTGATTATTTTGGAACCGCAACCTGTAGAACATAAAATGGAGATAAAAATTGAGGTCAAGAAGATCATTTGCAGAGGAAAATTAGAATAGGAACAAGAAGTCAAGGTGACATAAAAGGCAGGCCAAGAGACAGCAAAGGAGTCCAAAGCCAACTGAACCATTGCCCCGGCAAAGTTGTTGAAGACAGGGGCCAACAGGCCCAAATATACAAACATGAGGTTAACTTTCTTTTTATTCCCAAGGTGAGTAAGATATCTAGAAACAAGTTTCTAGAGGGGAATGGGGAAGTCTTAAGGGAGTTCAGGATGGGGTAGGAGGGGGTTTGTTGGCATCTGATTGGCTGGCAAGAATATTTTCAGCAGTTGGAGGTCCTGCATTGAAATTTACGCTGATGACATCATAATTTGAAAAATTCTGGCAACCATCAGGTTGTGCGCTTCCATCACCAAACAACGTGTAACATGTGATTTTCTTGTCATAATTGTTCAGATAAAAATATGGTAGGTCCAGATTTTCCAGGGCTATTTGAGCAACCCCAGCTTTGATCCATTTTTTGTCAATTACAACATTTAAGTTACCAATTTCTCTTAAGGGTTTGGCGGCAGTTCTTCACTGGTTTTGTGTCTTAAAGGGACATACTATTCCTTCCATTTGGCTTTCTACCATAACAGTTACTTTTGTAACAACTTCCCCCTATTTTTAGATTTGGGGAGATTGCCTTTTTGGGTTTTCTGATTTGGCAACTTTCCCATCCAGCGGGGGTAGACGGTCCCACCGTGGAGGGTGTGCTGTCTCCCGCCAGCTGGGTGGCTGGTGGGAGCAAGGGGGCAAGCTGCCAGGCTGGGCGTATGGCCAGTGTTACAAAAGTAACAGTTTCAAAGCCCCGGGTGGGAATTGAACCCACTCCTAGCCACCAGGCGGGGCTAGAGGGCGGGGGAGATTTGCCTGCACCTGGATTTTTGCTTTTCAAAGCAAATCCAGGTGCTGGAACCATTCCTGCCCTGGTGGCAGCTGAGGGGCCCGCTTTGGGGCCCAAAAGCTATGCCCAAGACATGATGGGTTTGGCTGGGACTGGGCAGGCTATTTTTAGCTGCCCAGTAAACCCAGACCAAGCCCACCCTCCATTAAGTAATTTGGGGTCCCCAATTGGGGACCCCTTTTTTAATCAAGTTCTTTGGGCTCAAGAGAGCCTGTCAAGCCAGTCCAAAAATGGTGATCTAATTGGGAAAACCCCCAAACCCCCAGAAGCCAAACCTGCCAAAATCAATGACCAGCCAAGCCAAGATGGACCATCAAAAAGCCAAACAACTGTTCATGAAAACCCCACAAATAACCATGAAGCAGCCAACTTAACAGTAGAACCTGAAATGCCAAGCCTTGCCACACAGATAGCATCAGACGAATACCCAGAGGCACCTGCATGTGAGTAAGTATATAAATCAGAAGCATTTGAAAAAGTTCTGTATCATCATCCTTACCAAATAAAGTTGTTATGAACTTTTGGTTCACCAATCTGTTTCCATACCTATTTTTGATACTCTTCCATCTGCATACACCCAAGCGTCAGTACCTATCTACTGGGATAGATAGTCAGACTCCAGTTGATAATCCTGAAGCCTTTGACTACTACCACCCACCCAACGCTCCATTTGGCCCTGTGCATTTCACTGAGTATCCTGCCAATCCTGACCAAAAACCCTGGACATTGGAAGACTTGCAGTGGTACACCCACCCAAATGCTCCTAAGGAACCCTACCAAATTGTCCAAGACGGCAAAGCAATCACCATATACCCTTTGATCTTCAATGGGAAGTACAACAATCCTGCTGCCTACTTGGTCCCCATGGAACCGCCCCCGACACCCAAACCAACCATCTCAACCCCCCCACTTCTGATGCCTCTGGCCAGAGTAGTCAATTCCTGGGAGTGCTTTACCTTGCACTCACAGGATTGATTGACTTTGTCTTGCCAGCAGCTGGACCTTGGGCTGTGGCTGGGAAGGCCCTTTCCTACCTGGTAAAGTTAGGTCCCATCATCTGGTGGGCCATGCCAGTACCTTTTTTGACTCCTCCCTCACCTGCTGGAGCTCCATGGTACTCCTGGTATCCTGACAGCTGGGGTATAAAATAAAATTTTGAAATTTCCAAATTTTATAAATTCTTTTTTAAACCCTTTTTGTTTTGCAGCAGTTTCCCCCAATTAGGGGGAACTTCTGCCATTTTTTGTTTTGACCTTTAGGACCCATCATGACCAAAATGTTGTCTTGTAGAAGGTTGTTGTCAGGAATATTCCTGACACCTGGTGGGCCTTCCCCCAGGATGGAAGTCAAACTTAGTTTAGTTTCCCTCTCTCACACCTACCAGATTTACTGTGTAGGAACCCATTTCAACTTAGCCTTGAGGATAGTGAAGGATGTGGTTCCCACAGCTAGTGAACAGGAGTCGCCTCACCTCTACTACACTTAGTTTAATGGGGAGTGTGATAGTGCTAGCTTCAAATTCGATAAGTTTGAATAGATTGGTTAGCACTATCTTTTAACTATAAACGAGAATTTGCTTCAAATAAACTATCCTTTATCCCTTGATTTATATTTGGGGGGTTTGTAGTTCGCCGCTACAGTTGTGCCAAGCTGGTTCAGCTCCATCAGGGTGACGTCAAATATACCACCATCTGTGGACATTGGTTGGGCTGGTAGATGGTCGAGCTTTGATTCGAATTGGCAAGTTAATGAACATCTGGGGGAGATTGAATCTAGATAAAGTCAGATAAAATAACGTGGTGGGAGCAGCATGAGTTGGGATGACCGACCGTGGGCTGGCGTAACTGGAACCTTTTGTAAATAGCAAAGTTGATGTTAATTGGAATACGCTTTTGCTATGTGGAGCTTTGAAGGGAATGCCAGGTCACGTTCAAAGATCAATCTGGGAGGCCGGGTGGCAGCAGTGAGCAAGGAGGAGATCTTACAGAAGACTCGCGAGGAGCGCAGGAAAAGAGAGGAAGAGAGGAAACGGCAGCAAGCTGCTGCAAAGATCCAGGTAGGTTGATCAGAGGTTTATAAGGTCCATCCGATATGGTTGAAAAGGATAGTTAGATCAAGTTCAATTTAAAAATATATTCGAGTTAAAAATATTGCCTTTTGAACCAGAGCTTTTCTTAAAACCCGTATTTTTTTATTAATTCTTACATCCTTGATAGAGAAACTATAGGAGACATGTTGAGAGCTGCATCTTAAAAACAAAGCTACGCAAGGAGTTTGATCTTGAGGCTGAACTTATAATTAAAAATAATCCGGATTGGCAAGGGTTTTATACTTTGGTGCAGAAACTAGTGGTGTTTTTTGAGTCAACGCAGGATCTAAACAGACTTTCTATCCTTTTAAAATTAGCTCTCACTCGACCCTCTTCAGGTAATTTAGTACTTTTAGAAAATATGTTGATTTTTCAAATAGTTCCAGTTTTCTTTTCCCCTCTATCGGAGCCTTCTTTATGCCAGTGGTGGTCAGCTGTGATGAGCCGATTTCTCAGTTTGGCTTTGCAATGCCTAAGTATTGCAGCGTAGGTGAATTATCTGTATGTATCTTACTTGTTTTCAGGCCTGATTCTATTTTTCTTATACTTCTGGGACTCGATATCCATAACTATTCACATATAAGGTAAATTATGTGTTTGCTTAAATTAAGTCAAACAGCATCGTGCATGATCGAGAAGCGCTGTACCAAAGAATTTTAAGGCGCTTGGTGTCTAAAGGACTCTTGTCTGCTATTAGCAACTGTTTAAAAATGGGGAAGGTAGCTTTTAGTGGAATTATGATGTATTTATGTTTGGGTTAGGATGGGGAGCTACTTGTAAATGCTATAGGATATCTGTTTGCCTCTTCTCGAAACGATGAGCGTGATTTTGAAGTAGTTTGTGATTGCTTTCATTATCAGTTGTTTTCTTGCACTGTCTTTTCCCAAGTCCTGCCGCCTGAGGGAGTGATGAGGTTGATGAGAAGTTTGCCTATATGGCAACTGTTGGATGTATTGCTAAATCAGTTGATGGAAAGCCCATGTGAAATGTCTTGCATGGATCGCTTGACTGTTATTTATCAAAACTTGTCAAGTATGGAGTCATTGGTTATAGAACAGCCCATGTCTGGAGAGTTGGTAATATTTGGAAGCTGTAATGGGTTGTTGACTTTGTAGATTGTTTACTTTAGTTGCCTTGAAAAGATATTGGCACTTGGCATTCCTGACGATTATGCCTCCTTGGATGCAGATAGCGATACGCATCCCGATGCCCCCGAAGTTCAACATCCAACCAATGCTGAGTTTGGTAGCAGGATGTTCCTTGGCCAAGCATGTGAATACGCCCTTGGCAAAGTGACTGGACCTAATGATCCTTTGCTGGAAATGCTTGGAAAGTACTGCACTCAGATTTTAGTTGGCTGGCCCCAGCTTGAGGGGGAAGTGCTGGGATTCTTGCTCCACCGGCAATCAAGTCTGCGTCGTGGTTTGGTGCCAATGCTATGTGAGCGGACTTTACTTACCGCACGCACACTGGACTTTGGAACCTCGTACCTGCTGATCCGACTGCTGTTGCGCCAATTGGAGGTGTTGGGGGATAATCCCATGGTTGAGGAGTCTGGCCAGGAGCTTCTCACACCACCTCAGGCTCAGGCGCTCATTCCCGTGTTAGGAAACTGCCTCTTCAGTATGTATTGGGATGTGTCGGATGCAGTACTGTCAGCGCGCATGGCAGGACATTCTTTCACCACGAGCCACTTCCGCCACTTGGCCACGGCACTGTTGCGGCAAATCCATGACAAGAACTCTCGCTTTCAATTCTTGCCATCCAGCGTATGGTCCGAGCCTTGGGCCCAGCTAAGGCAAAATGATTTTGCAGTAAATGCCGCCAACGAATTGTTCCAGATACATCAGCAAGATGATGACGAGCAAGACTTGCCAACCCCACCCCGCGTAGCTATTCTTCGCAGCATTCCCTTCATTGTGCCCTTTGAAATCCGGGTTGATATCTTCTCCCGCTGTGTTGCGCTTGAGAAAGAGCGCTCCGAGGGGGATGGCCACTCTTTTCTATTTCGTAGCCACAACGCGCCTGTCAATATCCGACGCGACAAAGTATTTGAAGATGGATTCGCCCAGCTAAACCCCCTGGGTAGCGGCTTGAAGGGTAGGGTTAGCATCACAATGGTTAGCTCTTTGGGGATGCCCGAAGCAGGAATTGACGGCGGTGGAGTTTTCAAGGAATTTCTTAATGCCCTTATCAAGCAAGCTTTTGCGCCGGAAACAGACTTGTTTTTGACTACGCCGGCCGAGCTCCTTTATCCGAGTCCCCATCGTGCCAACCGTGAGCATCCGCGATTACGCCAGTATGAGTTTCTCGGCAGGATGGTGGGCAAGGCTTTGTTCGAAGGCATCCTCATTGACGCCTCATTTGCACGCTTCTTCCTTTCCAAGTGGCTTGGTCGCCGCAGCTTCCTAGACGACTTGCCTTCCCTTGACGACGAGCTTTATGCTGGCCTAATGAGCTTGCTACGCTATGATGGCGATCCTGAAGACATGGCGCTTAACTTCACCCTAGTTGACCGTGAGCCTTCCGGACCTGTCAATGTTGAGCTTGTGCGTGGTGGTGAAAGGCTGCCTGTAACGGCTGCTAATAAGTTTGAATACGTGCGTCTCGTTGCCGATTACCGTCTCAACATCCAGCTTCAACGCCAATCACGCGCCTTCCTCGGTGGCTTAATTGACATCCTGCCTCCACGTTGGCTTCAGATGTTCGATCCTGCTGAGCTCCAGATGGTCATCAGTGGTGGCCGCCAGCCCATCGATGTCCAGGAACTTCAAACCCATATAACCTACAGTGGGGTGTATCACGCCGAGCATCCAACAATTGTCGCTTTCTGGAGCGTAGTACATGGCCTCGAGACCGATACTCTAGCCTTACTAATCAAGTTCATAACTTCATGCTCTCGCCCACCACTCCAAGGCTTCAAGGCGCTCTCACCTCCCATGTGCATCCGTGACTCTGGGAGAGACGACGGCCGGCTCCCTACAGCCTCGACTTGTGTCAATCTTCTTAAGCTTCCCATCTACTCGTCACCCGAGGCCCTGAAAAATAAGCTTCTCTATGCGATACATTCTGAATCTGGATTTGAACTTTCCTAAACCAAAATCCTGATTGAATGTTGCCTTCAAGCTTACAAACCTTAGCATCAAAGTCAGATTCTTAAATTGTAATACATACGCCACTTGTAAACATGCAAAGAATTCATGGCTCAAGCCAGTCCACGTAAACAAGTCTTTATGGGACCTTTTATGGCTCAATGTATTTGGAGTTAGCAAACGGAATCTACATGAAAATAATACTTCTTTTGTTGATGCCCTCCAAGATAACAGCTAATCTGGGCTTGGCTGATGTCAAATTAACGGCAGACCAAAAATTTATCAAACACATTTCAAATTACTGTAGTCGAGTTATTCATAAGATTCCGTATAGGATATTCAACTTTAACAAGCCATAACTACAGCTATCTCATACCGTTCTACGCAAGATTATTGCCAGACCCTGACAAAGGTATCTCTTAATTCGACGGCCTTAGAAAATAAGAATAGAATCCCAACAGCCTGGAACAGTACTAATGGAATTTTGTCCATCTCAAAGGGCTGGGTTCAACCCATGGGCAGAGTTAAAAATAGACCGTTGGAATTATGCAGGAATCTGAATGCTACTGATTAGGCATATGTAAATTTCTCTTCCATTAGTGATTTTTTTAACATCACCAAACCCAAGAGTCAATTACTCCTTAAGTGAATAATTGCTATATTAAACATTAAGAGCCCATATTATTTTCACTGTGGAGTTGATCAAATCAAATCCATAAGGTTCTACTTGAAAAGGTTTTCTTCAATTTTTATTCCCAAAAGCCAGGCTTTATAGCCCAAGGCTAAGCCTCTAAAAAACCAACTTAGTTTTCTACAACACCAAGAAACCTTTAAGCCCATAAAGCTAATTATAAATTATTGTTGGCCAAATTTAAAATGCTTAATGACAGAAGGGTTTTGGCTTTAGAAGGGGATTGAATTCAAAATTTTCAATTTAAATCTCCCTCATTTACCATAATGCTGACAATTCATGACAATTTCACATTTCTGCATACATTGTTGGTGCCCAGCACCATTCTCTCTGCCCTTTCTCTCAGTGATCTGGGCAGCTTCATGGTCTGTGCTTACAAATAATTTTTCTACATTGCTCTAGCCCTCACATTGTCACAATTTTTAGTTAAGAAGCTATTGTAATGAAATAAATGTTCAAGAGCCTAAATTTGCAATGATGCAGTTTAGCTCTCTGAACGCTGCTCCCATATGCAAAAGTACTACATCAAAATAAAATGCCATATAACTGTCAAGGTAGCCAATTTGAACCCTCTGACCTTCCACATCCAAGGATCCTCATCTTTTCCTTTGTTGTAAAGATAGCTCATTCACATGACAACCTGCCACACTATCATTACCACTCATACTTGATCTTTACACATTAGTATGATCAAGCCACAATATATTTAGCTTGAAAGCCAGATCAGTTATTCAATAAAAGTATCATTCTCTTATTTCTCTCTCTTCACATCTGTAGGCTGCCTTATCAACACTGATAGCACTTCACTTTTGAACATACCCAAATAAGAAAACACAGCTGGACCACTCACCATCATACAGGTCTTTAACCAGGTCACATCTGTGGACCCCTAGAAATATACCTTCTGGCCTTATAACATTGACAATGATATTCCTACAGGAAACACTGTGTTTGAAGGATACATCATGTCAAAGACATGTACCAAGGTCATTTAACACAGCTGTATTTGAACCCTACTGTCACCCCTCACACCTGTGAGCCTGCTTCTGGCAAGTACATTGTCAGAAAAGTTCTAAGGTAAAGTACCAAAAATGATCTAAACAGGTGTCAGAAACCTTGGCCCAACTGTTTCTGTCACCAGCAACAACTCTCAGATTAACAACAGTCTGTGGTTTTCATTTGCTGGTGTTAAGGATTTTAGTGATCTGATGCCTAAAAATGAAGGGTTAATATGTAGAACCATGCCTAAATTACCTGCTCTTAGCCTCCCTGTGATGATCCACATGGAGGTTGTTTTTCAGGAAAGGGCTGATTTCAGCCACAATAAAGACTCTATGCTTGATGTTGGAGAAGGATAAGTGGCTTAGGACAGGTAAATGCCTAGTAGGTAACTGGTGGCTACTTGTCAGAGTTGACAATTCTTTCTCTCTGGAA
>QTSX02003357.1:0-13329 GCA_014839935.2 Entomophthora muscae
TTCCAAACAGCCAATCAATTAAAGGCTTAGCTTGTGTCAGGCACCCACCTACTTGGAAGTAATCTCCCTAGGTGGTGAATGATTGCAGAGGGATTTAATCCCGTGACCAGAGATCCCACAGGCAATGATACCATACCTAAATTGAATAATTCTCCAAATATTTGGTACCTGCCTAGCAGAGGATTGAAGCGCCCCAAGAAGAAGTACGCTCCCAAATAACAAAGTAAGAAAGCCAAAGCCAACAGGCGGAAAACTTGGGGCTCAGTAACCTGGGTTGTGGAGCCGTAGATCTTGGTTTCTTCTTGAACAGGTGAGTTGTTTGATAGAGGTGTTGTGGTGTACCAAACTCCAGGGATAACAAGGCGCCACGAGCTGTCAAGGAATTGGGACTTTGGCATTGTACCCAAATCAGTGCGCAATCCCATCAAAGCGCTGATCAACACTGTTGTCAGCAGGATTATCCAGATTAACCTTTTATACCCAAGAGACTCCAGAAGAGGAGTATTGGGTAATTTCATGGTTTGGATTTAGAGGCTTAAGTCAAAATTAAGAGGTAAGCAAAAACAATTCACTTGGGTGAATGTAGACTTTATTGTTTGAACAAATTAAATAATCATAACCTACCAGCTTATATAGCCTGGTAATGAAAGATAAATTGGAGACAACATAAAGGAGATCATCCCTTATGGGGATATGAATGGAGAAATTTGGGGATTTTGTGCAGATTGAATTAAACTAGAATTATTGTAAGTTACTGTAGTTTAAAAATGCTTAACTCAGTTTCTTTGAACAACCCTGTAAAATTTGACCATTTGACATAGCAGAAAAGGCAGGTGATTTCAAGCTATTCCCCAGTTAAAACTGGGAAAGGAGAGAAGGAACTAGAAACCAAACAGGAGGACAACAGGCAAGCTATGCAGAAGCCAAGGTTAAAACAGGCATCATTGTCATTGCCTTGATTAAAAGGATCATTTGAAAGGATCATTGTAACAGCTGATTGGCTGGAATAAGTTTTTGAAGGTAATGATTTTGTTATTATCAAAGCTAACGGTTTCTTTAAGCGACTGGCAGTCATTGAGAGTAGAAGAAGACCCGGGCTTGAACCCTGTTGATGAATAATCAACCTCAGAAGACACATTCCAATCCAAATTAACAGGTAAAAATGGACAAATAATACCCACTAACATAATTATTTTAGGAGTTTAAAAAGAAATCAAAGGAGAAAGGCTATCTTCTTCTGAAACCAACAAAAGATTGCTGTCAGGAATTGTACCAAGTGCATTCCTGACAGCTTGTCCAACTTTTTTATATTCTCTAATTTACTATTCAAGATTTATTAATTATCATTTTATATTTATATGTTTTCAAGCTTGCAATCACATTCAGCAGGACCAATAATGAAGGTTAGTAATCTATTTATTTATACTTGTTTTTTATTGTGTCATCCAAGGTTATCCCAAACACTTGATACTGGATTACGCAAACACATTAATATCACTTTTGGCAAATAAATATAAAAATCAAATTAAAAAAGTTAAATTTAATGTATACAAATTAGAACTAGATTTTGTTGGAATATATTGTTATGCTTTTATTAAGACCTTCTCTGGGATATATTTTGCAAATCTTGCTTTCTAAAATAAGAATTAGAAAATTTTATTAAAATAAAAATAAAATGAATTTTAATGAAATTTATTGGAAGAGAGAATTTATTAAGAGCACCTGTAGGGAGTTCTTCTGTATGTACCCACCCCGCAATGGAGGTGGCGCACAACCTCTACCACCACACTGCGGAAGGTGAATACACCCTTATTAAAATATTCACGGCGGCTAGTAAAGGGAGTAGGGTCAGGTGCAAATGGAGGAGCAGCTTCTCTGAAGGGGCTTCAAACCCGTAGATATCAGCCAGGACCAGGGCGTCCTGGATGATGTGATCCACTGAGTCATACCTGGGGGGACCTTCTTCCTGTCCAGGGAGAGCCTGGCCTTGTCAATTCCTAAGAGGACCCTGTCAAGATCCTCCACGCTGGCGCCTATTCCAAAGTAGAAGAGATACCCCAGGTAAACCACCAGATGAAGCCTTTGCTCAGCAAAGGCTTCTGTAAACTTGCACAATTTGTTGTATACAGCGCTAATCTTCTTCTTGTGCTTTGTCTTGGCAAACATGAGCTCCATTGCTGGAGGGTCCCCCGTCTTGTTGGCACTCCAGGCCAGCCTGAAGTCTGCCAGGAGGATCTGGGTCTTCTTTACAGCTGTTGTGTCTGCAGCAGCCAACTTGCCCACTGCGCGCCCAAAGTTGTCCAGCAGGTAAAAAATTGTGTGCTTTAAGGGGTAGCAGAAGCATTCAGCCGCATGGGCCCGGCCCATCTCTGGTACATTCTTGAATGGGAGCGTTGCCCGGACGTCCCAAACAAGTTCAATGAAGTTTACACAGTAAACTCCTTTGAGGACCACCGGGTCAATGCAGACCAATTAGGCATCATTGTAGGCAGTAACTGCCCACTCAAATGCCCCCTTGGCATGTGTAAGTTCAGGCAATGCCTCCCGCAATATCAGAAAGGACCTGTGGACCCTGCCTTCAAGCTCCTGCAAGACAGGGGGATAGATAGAGCTGTTTTGCCACGTGAGTGGAAAAATTTGAATATAAGGTGGGCGGGACAAAAGGAACCAGGACCCACCGGAGTTCACCATTAATATTCTCTAAAAAAAGATAAGTATTTTGAAATTGTTATTACTTTTATTTTTTTAGATTACCTTTGCGGGTTTCCTCCTTATCAGCGGCTTCAGCAGGCTTTGCCATTCTTGGTGCAAGTAATTGTGCTGGTAATTCAGTATCTGTGGTTTTTGCACACTTTCAGGTTTGAGATGTTCATACATCTCAGGGTTGTTGACCCAGATGAACGGCACAGAGAGGGCAAAGGACTTGAATTGAAGGCCTTCCAGGATGTGCTTTTGGACATTTAAAAGCTGTTCAAGTGTTTTTTGGGGGTGTCTGGCATCTTGGCCATGAGTGCCTTGGCAGACACCTTTTTAATTTTGTCCCCTGTAAGGAAGGCAGCCTTGAATTTGTGTTGACCCTGTGGTCAATTTCTTTGATCTCTGCAACTGCAGAGTTGAGATCATTCAAAAGCTTCTCTAATTCTCTCATTGATTTTTTACTAACCTTTTCATATGTTTTTATAGCTTTTGCCCCAATAAATTCTGTATTATTTTGATACTGCTGCCTCTTTGTTTATTTCTTTTTGCTTTCCCATTTATTACATTATCCCATCTTTTTACCCATTGTGTATATGTTTTACGCGCATCTCAATATGTGTTGTTTGCTTTGTGTTGGCATTGTTTCCTTAATTACCATATTATTTTTGGCGCTTTGCACAGCCCCTTGTGAAAATATTAACAACAATTTGGTGATCAGCTAAATTTGAATTAGAAAATTATAGGTTAACTGTTTTTAGATAAAGTTGTTACTGATCCAAATTCAAACCCTTGATGATAAACTTTAAGCCAATCATGAGCTGAGTGATAAAGTGATTGTTGTGATATAAAGGGTCATTCAATAATTCTTTGATGCATGTGCGCTAATTAATATGATTGGCTGGATGTTTTGCCATTGTACGCCATTGCCACTGTGGCAATTTGTTGATGGACTAGTGTTAACCCAGCAGCTGATTGGGCACTAGTCCATCAACAACTTACCACAGCGGCAATGACACACAATGGCAAAACATCCAGCCAATCATATTAATTAGTGCACATGCGCCAAAGAACTATTGAATGACCCTTTATGTCACAACAATCACTTTATCACTCAGCTCATGATTGGCTTAAATTTTTCATTAAGGTTTTGAATTTGGATCAGTAACAACTTTATCTAAAAACAGTTAACACTATAATTTTCTAATTCAAATTTAGCTGATCACCAAATTGTTGTTAATTTTTTTACAAGGGGCTGTGTCTGGGTACTAAAAATAACTGTGTTATGGATCTAGATACATGGCATAGTAAATATATGATTTTATAGAAATAATCTGAACATAAAGAATAAAACCAACTATAAACAAAGAGAACATGAACAATTGAAATTCAAAATAAAGATAATATAAATAGAAAATGTTTGGCAACAGGGGGTTTATTGGGGCTGGAAAGAGTGATACCTAGTAGACAGAATAGCGCAGGAAGGAAGACGTTGAGGAAGTGCTGGCCTGGGGGGTCTGGGATGGGTGGGTGGGTCTGGAAGATGAGGGGTGGTGGGAGTGGTGGTGGCAGGGGTAGGGGTAGGGGTAGGAGGATGGCGCGTGATGGCCGCCATATAACGCTTGTCATTTTCCTCATTGGTCATTGGCTGGATGGGCTGATAGGTGGTAGTGGCCTGAGGTGGAAGACACTTGTCTTTCTGTGATTGGTTGCCCAAGTTCACATGAAAGACAATTTGGGCAAACAAGTCAGCCACCATTTGGCGGCCAAAGGGGAAATTGTGGTCAAGGACTCCAAGATAGAGGTCGTTGAAAGCCTGAGGACAGCGCTCCTGGAGTGTATCTCTAATCTTAAATAACACAACATAAGCCAGATGGATGTCAGCGTGACCAGATGGGTACACAGAGGCCTGGTGTCTGCGTTCCTGGATGGCCTCAAGGGTGATGGAGCTACCCTCCATCTGGTGGCTCAAGAAAACCTGATGCTTTTAATTTGAGACATCTCAGGAGTCAAGTAATCCACCAAGGATGTGGCTGTACTTGTAGCCATTGGTAAAATCTAGTTTTGTCTAATAGTAGACAAAACCCTTAGCTGAAACAGCCAGAAATGCACTAATGAATTTCCCCTTCTTGACCTTCTTCCTTCTATTCTTGGTGGCGGCTTTTCCTTGCTCATCAAAATTGTCAAATGCAATCAATAACTTGTAGTAGGAGATAAACATGACGTCATCTGATAGACTAGTCAAGCGTTGGACCAGGCTTGATTTGATGTCTAGATCATACAGGGAATTCTCAGCGCCATCCCATTGGTTGCCAGCAAAATTGGTTAGAACCTGTATGGAAGCCACCTTTCCGTGCATCCAAGCTGCACCATGTGCTTAGAGACCCATATGTTATGGTGCACAAGCTGTTTGCGGACCTGGGTTAGGGGAAGCTTGGGGTCCCGCTGGAGGAGGTCAAGCATTATTGGGTATGCCTCATTGATTTGGGACTTGGGGGCCTTCTTTGGCTTCTTGGCTGTCCCAATCAGATTCCCCTTATTCATTAAGTTATTGAATTCCCGCATTATAGTGGCTTGGGTGAATTGCAACTGGGCGGCAATCTGGTCCCATGACAGACCCTGTAGGTTTAGTGCCACAATTACTGGAGAATTTGGGTGGTGATGATTTGTTGTTTGGGGCGCTGGGCCAAAGGAACTGAAACCTGATTGGCTGTAGGAAAGGAAGGTTGGCTAGTGGCAGGAAGTTGTTCCAAATCAAGGTTGTCATCCTGATTGGTTAGTTGATGGGAAGTTTGTGTGGGGGTGGGTACGGGAGCAGGGGCAGAGCTAGACGCTAAGTGACTCTCAAACAAGTCAAAGTCATATGGGTTGAGGGTCAGTAACAGGTCAGCTTCCTTGTTACCTGCCTCAAATGCTTGGATATAAACGGGTGCCTCCATGCCCCAAGCCTCACCTCCATTGAAGCTGGTTTGGCTGCTGCTGGCTTGGCTGCTGGCGCCGTTGAAGATGTTGCTGTTGAAAACCATATTAAAAAACCTAGTATAAAATTGCTAAAAGTAAAAACTTTAAAATTTAATGCTTTATTTTTATTTTAATCTTGAGTCCATATTTGGAAGGTTCTCAAAACCATTCCATAAAAATCAGGATCCATGAAAATGAATGAAATGCCTCTGTTCCTAAATTGGATAGCTGTTGATTGTCTGTTAAACTGTTATTTTTCTATTTTAGGCTGCTCATACTACACATCTTTTGTGAGTTCATTTTGTTTTGTGCCTGTGGAATCTTGCTTCTAGATTGCTCAAATTTTGTTTCATTTTAGTCTGTCTGTTAGTGCCTCATATGAATCCTGATTGGATTATAATATACTTGTCAGGATACCAGGAGTACTTTGAAGCTCCAGCAGGTGAGGGAGAAGTCAAAGCAGGTACTGGCATGGCCCACCAGATGATGAGACCTAACTTTACCAGGTAGGAAAGGGCCTTCCCAGCCACAGCCCAAGGTCCAGCTGCTGGCAAGGCAGAGTCAATCAATCCCATGAGCGCCAGGTAAAGCACTCCCAGGAATTGACTACTCTGGCCAGTGGCATCAGAAGTGGGGGGGTTGAAATGGTTGGTTTGGGTGTTAAGGGCGGTTCCATGGGGACCAAGTAGGCAGCAGGATTTTTGTACTTCCCGTTGAAAATCAAAGGGTAGATGGTGATTGCTTTGCCGTCACAGACAATTTGGTAGGGTTCCTTGGGAGTTTTTGGGTGGGTGTACCACTGCAAGTCTTCCAATGTCCAGGGTTTGTGGTCAGGATTGGCGGGATACTCAGTGGAATGCACAGGGCCAAACGGAGCGTTGGGTGGATGGTAGTAGTCAAAGGCTTTAGTTTTATCAACAGGAGTCTGACTATCTGTCTCAGTAGATGGGTACTGACGCTTGGGTGTATGCAGATAGAAGAGTATTAAAAATAGGTATGGAAATAGATTGGTGAACCAAAGGTTCATAACAACTTTATTTGATAAGAATGATGATACAGAACTTTTTCAAGTGCTTCTGCTTTATATACTTACTAATATGCAGGTATCTATGGGCATTCTTCTGATGCTATCTGTGTGGCAAGGCTTGGCATCTCAGGTTCTGCTGTTTGGTTGGCTGCTTCATGGTTATTTTTGGGGTTTTCAGGAACAGTTATTTGGCTTTTTGATGGTCCATCTTGGCTTGGCTGGCCATTGGTTCTGGCAGGTTTAGCTTCTGGGGTTTTGGGGTTTTTTTTGGGGGGGGGGGGGGGGTTTCCCAATTTTATCACCATTTTTGGACTGGCTTGACAGACTCTCTGAGCCCAAAGAACTTGATTAAAAAAGGGGTCCCCAATTGAAGGCCCCAAATTACTTAATGGAGGGTGGGCTTGATCTGGGTTTACTGGGCAGCTAAAAATAGCCTGCCCAGGCTCAGCCAAACCCATCAAGACTTGGGCGTAGCTTTTGGGGCCCAAAGCAGGCCCCTCAGCTACCACCAGGGCGGGAGTGGTTCCCGCACCTGGATTTGCTTTGAAAAACAAAAATCCAGGTACAGGAAAATATCCCCTGCCAGCTAGCCCCGCCTGGAGGCTAGGAGCGGGTTCAATTCCCACCCTGGGCCTCAAAGTTGTTACTTTCGTAACAATACTCCAGAAAAGCATCCATCCATTTCACTTGTTGTGTCAGTTTATTTTGTTTGTGGTTTGAACTACACTGCTTGATGTTTGATATAATTTTGTATAATGGGCTAGTGAAATTTTTTTGTTTGATAGTTCATTTATTAACCAAAATTTTATAAATTAATTGAATCCTGAATCTTGCGCAACTTGGATTTTGTTCAAATTTGAAATCATTTTGTATAAATCTGAAGTATTTTTGGTTTTTGCCATAGCTTTTAAAACTAATGTACTGGAGTACTGAAATTGGGCTCATGTCAATATCAAAGGCCCAAAATCAATTTGATTCATATAAATTCACTCTTAATACACATTAGGAAAGAAAAACAGCATATATCTACAAATAATAAGACAATATAAATGTTCATTAGCTTATTTAGAAGCTAAACATTAGCTTTATATCTTTATGAAATTAATAAAATCAAATAGTATCTCCCATGATTATTGTTTTAGCTTTGCTAAACTTAATAGTAATACTCCACTTATTTATTTATGTTATATAAATTTACTTTGAATATGCAATTTTAGGGTAAATAAACAAAATTACAATTATCTACCAAGAATCATTTTAAACAAGACTTTTAAATTAAGTTGGCAATAAAAAATATATAATCTAAAAATCAAATAAAATAAGTTATTTTTTAATTTAGACTCAATTTTATGCCTGTAATTAAGAGGCTCATCCACCTAGTTGAAAATATAAATAAAGTCCAGTACAGAATTTTTATAAACTGTTGAGATAAACAAAATTAACTCACTTAAAGCAAAAATTAAGTATTTCAATTTATAAAAAATTTGATATAAATTCTTTGATTTTCAATTTAATTTTTAACAAGTTGCTTTTTATGTCTCAGAAGGTTATAAAAACCTTTATTTAGGTAAATTATAAATTTTAAAAAGGTTGGCTACTTCACCCTGAAAATGTCAAGTATATACTTCTAGGAAGTATAATAAACTAGGTGGTTGCCCCGTCCAAGGACAGAATTAAAGTTGAATTTAATAAATCAATTAAATTTATTTTATTGTGTTTTTAGGCTTGGAGTATTTATCACGTGTTTAATTAAAATTTATTTAATTGCATTATTAAAATGTAGTTTCAATTATATTTATTTAAATTTAAAATTAAAATTGTATATTCTTATATAAATAAAAACTAAATCTAAATAAGTGTAGTATCACTATTAAGATTAGTACAGCTAAACTAATTATTTTAAAATTTAGTATTTGATTTTTTAACCCTTCAAAATGTAGAGCTGATCTGCAGCTTTTAAATAAGCTATTGGACATCAAAATCGGCTTAGTATTCACCGAGATACATTGATTTTAGTTTTTTAGTGTGTATTAAAAGTAAATTTAGATAATTTCAAATCGAGTCCGAGCCTTTGATTATGACGCGAACCCGATTCCAGCGCTTAACTATATATCTCAGCATCTAGAGCAGCTAGAGCTATCATGTTTGGTACCATTTTGATCAGAATCATCTGAAAAATTGATCTACGTCCTCTAAATTTCATGAAAATCATCATATGGAAACATAATTTTATCATAGTTAGTTTACTCCACTGATGTTCTTTTGGGATGAAGTTGTGTCAAGCAAGGTTTACTCTGAAACAATATGGAGCTACTTGGATCAGGTGATGTATCCAATTGGAATATTCTATTATTTCACTTGAATGATAAGAATTTTGAAATGTCCAAGCCAACCATCTACTTGTTTAAACTTATATTTATATTTATAATTTAAACCGTATTACCTTAAATTGACCAAGCTCTCTTTTCATCATCAATTTTATTGTCAGCACAGAGCATAACCATCCAATCGTGTAAAACAATCTAAAACAATTGCTGCTTCTCTTCCAGTTTTAATCCACCCATTCTAGAGTCGGGTAATCTAGAAAGATAAGCCACTTTGATATGGTTGAATGGTGTTAGCCACTAATTTAAAATGCAAGTAATCAAATACAAATTTATTAAAGTTCAAGTGGCTTATATTTCAGTTCAACATGATTTAGACCACACCCCACTGAATTCAATCTGTGTACTCTCAAAGATGTATGTAAGGGATTGAATGTAAGGATGAGCCAAATTGATTTTGTGGCTTAACAATCAACTTTTAAAATCAAATTTAAGTAAAAATCAATTCAGTCAAATCCCTTACGGCTTGAGCCCACTTGAGGCAACATTACAGACAGACAGACTCACTTTATTATATATTAATGAGATTAAGGGGAAAATTAAGAAGATTATGATAATTTTGTCAAGGAGCTGGATGTACTGGTATTATGGTTGTCACCAACACACTTAATATCCAGTCATCATCTGGGTTGGTGCCAATCCAATATACAGACAACATACCAGAAGTGGCAAAAGTCAATATCACATGAATCACCCAGGAATCCAGAAGCTCAAACTCATTCTGCACATGAGCTCCCTTATCTTTTATCTAACTTAAATTCCCTCCACAGCGCAAGCTATATAGGTCTAAAGTATTATCCAATAAAATATACTTCTCTTCTTCTTAGTTTCATATTCAAAGCTTTTTCCAAACGTAGCTCCTCACACTGTTAGCAGCTACAGGTTTTTGAACACACCTATGAAAGAAAGAAAGAAAGAAAGAAAGACTGAACAGAACCTGCCCATCTTTGTGCACGTACTGAACCAGGCTACATCTCAGGATATCTAAAAAACGTACTTCTGTGCCCACAATATCAACAAAGATATACCTAGTGGATGCACTGTATTTGAAGGACTGGTAATGCCCAAAGAATGCAGCAAGATAATTCAATACAGTTGCTCTCTAGAACCACAAAAAAACACACAACTGCCTATCACAGGCAAAGTTACCAACACTAGGTGCATTGATATTAACAAGTTCTTTGGTAAAAACAAAGAAAACATCATAAACTGGCTGGACCGCTCAGCCGCTTAAACTCTGCTCCAACCACATCCCCAGTAAAATGGGTCTAGAAGGCAGCAAGCACTTTTGCAAGGCCGCAGCCAACTGGTTTGACACTTGGGTTGGTTCTTGAACTGATGTCCAACTTGATAGCTGGAAACAGTTCAAAACTGAGATCACCCACAACTTCTGCTTCACTGAATCCCTCCAAGACATTGCAATACAGCTCAGCTATCTTCCTCAGAAGACCATTGTCACAGCTTACACTAATTGATTTGAAGAGATGATTGCATGGTTGAAAACCCAGCACAAGCTGACAATGTGCACACAAGAGCTTTATTTATCAACAGAATGAAACCCTCAGTTATTGCCCTCATCTGTCCAGAGGCCAATACCTCAATGCCTGCGCTCATTGCAGAAGCCAAACACACAGAAAAACTTGCAAATATGAAATATGCTGCACACAACGGCAACCACAACTCTAACATCAATGAAAGAGATCATTACAATGACAACAAGTGACAAAGCACCAAATACAACATAGGCAACTCCAATCAAAACAATGGCAATCACAGCCAGAGCGCAAACCACTCCTGTCCCAAGAAAGAGGACACCACCAAAGTGAACAATGCTGAAACAACAACCAGCAATGAATATGACCCCACATTCTATGACCTCAAAGGTCTCAAAACAGAGGAACATGGAAAGAAGAGGCGGAACAGGCTTAAGGTTCCCTGTCTTCCCATAGACCAACAAGAAATTGTACCAAGGCACAAACTTTGCTTCGCGTATTTCACATGCCCCACAATCTTCTATCTTTATGAACATAAAAATTAAAGATTGCTCACAACTTCTTTTCTACCCATGTACTTATAAATCATACACAACATTTTATTTGACTTTTGTGCACAACACATCATGGTAAGCAAACCATTTGAAACCAAGTACAAAATACCAATTGTCAAATACAACTTCAAATATACCAGAATGGCAGATAAATTAAAAGTTCTACTTGAAGGCAAAACAACTCCCTTCAGAATTGACCTCCAAGGCATACAAACGTCCATTAAAAGACTTGTCATGAACAACATAAACTACATCATCAAGCAGGCATCAACTGTTTCACCCAAGTGACCCCCAGCGCATGTTGGAAAACAAAGACCATGACTATCAAACACAACGGAGTCAGTTTTAACATCCTCAAAGAACCTAACAGCCTCATTCTGAGAGGCACAGTATTTGTCCAGGTCATAAACCAAGACAACTCAGAACAACTAACAAAGACAGTACCCTTCACATAATGAGGTACACCAAATTAAATAACATACAAACAACCAAAATCCAATCTCCAGAACTTGCAGCACTCCTAAACAAATACACTCATTTATTTAAGGAAGAGCTCACAGAGTTACCCCCCAATTGGGAGATCAAACATGGCACCAACCTATGCAAAGCCATGCTTAAGCCTGTACCCCTCACATACTCTTCCCCATGGAGATCCAAACCCTCAAGACTCATATTGAGGACAACCCCAGCCAAAGGATTCATTTGCCCGTCTGAATCCCTGTGGGGGGCAGCAGTGTTTTTTTGTAAAAGAAAAAGGAAGGCACTCTTTGCCTAGTAACGTACTACAGAGCACTAAATACAAGCACAGTAAAAAAATAAATATCCCTCTCCCACTCATAGAGGATCTGTTTGCAAAAATCCCCAGAGCCAAATTTTTCACCAAAAGTAACCTCACCTCAGGCTACAGCCAAGTGGAGGTAAAAGAAAAGTGCATAAACAAAACTGTTTTTGAACATGAATTTGGACTTTTCGGAGTGTAGAGGAGTAATCTTTGAGATGTCAACACTCCTGCAAATATTTGTCACAATGATGAACTAAGTACTGAACGGTCTTTTAAGTACATTATGCTACCTTGACAACATTACCATATTCTCAAAAGCCAAAGAGGAACACCTCATGAATATCCACAATATACTCATCAACTCAGCTACTGCAAACTCATACGAAAGCCTAGCAAGTGCCAATTAATGGGAAAGTACTATTGGCTCCCAAATATAATTACTCTGAAGGTGGCATCAAAACAAATCCCATTAGAATCAAAGCCATCAACAACATGCAACACCCCACTTCTATAAACAAGTTAAAACAGTTTTATCAGGATGGTAGCTTATCTAATTAAAAGATCAGCAAGACTGCAGAAAAACTAAACACACCAATTACTGACCTTAAATCCAGAGGGTAATATCAAAAGAAATTCATCTGGACACTTTAATGTAATAATTTCACAGTTACCAAAGATAGCCTCCGATCAAAGACCAATCTTGCAATACCTTAAACATAATGGGTGCTACAAGCTTGAGTTGGATGCTATCAACACTACCATTGGTGAAGTGTTACACATCTGCCAGCCAGGGAACAAGACTTCCTACCAGTATGTTATGAAAGTAAAAACTAACTAACACTGAGCAGAGATACCATATACACAATAAGAAATTGCTAGCAATATAACACATATTCAAGAAATAGAGATGTTATCTATAAGGACACTTAAATGTCTGAGTACTAAATGACCATAAATACTTAATCTAATTTAAAACTCAGATCTCACTTGAATGCCAACAAGCCAAATGAATGTCCCTGCTGGAGAGCTCAATCTGGACATCCAATATAAAAGGGGGAAGAGCTGGTCACAGTTGATGCTCTCTCTAGGCTATGTTATCCAAGAAAAGACCACCCTGACCACCTGGATCCAGATTGGCCAAACCTATACAACACTGATTACAAAACCAAAGGGAAGACCACTCAACACATCAGCTAACTCATAACACATTAGTAAGAAATAAAAAGCACTTCCATTTGTCAAATGGTACAGTATATCATATCATCAAAGACAAAAACATCCCCTAAATTCCACTTGCATAAAGGGTTGATACCATCCTCAGACATCACTGCCTACTGGGGCACACAAAGGCCAGTAACCTATACCTCACTCTAAAAGAAATAGTATGGTGGCCTGATCTAAAATAAGACATCATTTATGCGCTAAAGAAGTGTAC
>QTSX02003358.1:0-13254 GCA_014839935.2 Entomophthora muscae
TAGATTAAGAAAACTAGATTTTTGCCCTGAGGTTGATCATAGGAATGGTAAGTAATGTGTTCAATCACTAATTTTTTTCTAAGCTGCATTTCAGGTAACTATTTTCAAAAAAAAACCACTCACCTTCAAATCCTTTTAGATGAACTTAGCCTGCAGCAGATCTTGGGGTTGATAACTTTTATTTTTATTAACTTTCCAAAGTAGATTTAAAAAACCAGACTTTTGCCCTGAAGCTGATCTTGGTTTGGTAAGTCATTTTACTACTTACTAACTTTTTTTTAAAAAAATGCCCAGTTTTTACTGCAGCAGATCTTGGGGTTTGGTAGAACTTTGAGCCAACTACCTGATATTAGTTTTCACCCTGAAGCTGCTCTTGATTAGGGTAAGTTTTTTTTCAAATTTCAATTTTACTAACCTAAATTTAAACCTCAAGATTTTGGCTTTAAGATGATCTTAGGTTTGGGTAAGTTTTTTTAGAAAATTTGTGTATGGTGAGTTTTTCTAGGATCATTATGATATTTACTATTTTCTAATCATTTTTGGTCCAACTTTCACTTAAAAAAGATATTTTTCTTTAAGTAAATATTAAAATGAAACACTTCACTTGATTTAAAATTAACTATTATCTATCTTAATTATTTTACTTTTATTTTGTTTGACTTATTTGCTTTAAAGATTTACTTTTTGTCATTTGCAAAGTTTTGCTGCCAAAAACTAAATATTGTTATCACTCAGTAATTGTTAAATGGTTTAAGCAACTTCTATGCATAGATCATTTTATTTATAGAGTTGAAAGAAAGTTTTTGGCAACTTTTTTTAGTTTTTAGATCCAACTGACATTGTTGCAAAAATATTTTTTAACTTAAAAGTGTCAAAAAAAACTATAATAATTAAAAAAGTGTTTTATTATAGATGCTTTTATTTTGATTGCATTTGGCATATTATTTCAAAGATCTCTATCTTCAAAGCTACTTTGTTGTTTACTTATCAAAAGTTAATACCCTAAATAATTGAGACATACTAAAGAAAAAAATTATTTGAAATGGCTTTTATTTCTGAACTTTTTGCTAAAAATTAAAAGGATAAATATGCTGGGAAAATTGTACCCAGGCAAATAGAAAAATATTAAAATGTTTTAGGAAATTTCCACAAATAACCAAGATACTGCTAAAAAGTAAAAAGTATAAGCTGATAAGTGGCATCTATTGGTGTAAAAAATAATAATTTTATATATACAATAAAAAATTTAAACATTTCAAAACACAAATGATATGACAAACTAAATCAAACATACATATTTCAGTTAAAAAAAAGAGTATTATATGGTTTTGACTATAGACTACATCAGCTAAGACAGAGAAAAAATATATTTATATCAAATGATAAAATTTAAAATAAAGGTATTATTTATCTTTGGAATTCAAAAATTGTTATTGGAAATAAATTATTTCAAAAGTATTGTAGTTTTGAGATAATGCAAGAATTTTTCAATCTCCCATTGTTTATATGTCAAAAGTATAATTCATAATAAAAGTAAAAAAATTATAAAATAAGACATTGCTTATAGAGTAATAAAAATATTTGCATAGCATCTCCTTATACTTCTCTAAGAAAAGTTGCACAAATAAAACAATTATCAAATTTATAATAAAAACTATAGCTTTGTGTACCACTAATACTCTTATAAAACTAGAATAATGAACAAAATTAGATTTTTTTGCTGCGCTAATCAAAGAATTTCTGCTAGGGTAACAGAAAAAAACCAGTGAGAAGCTATAAAAAAGCTGATTGTAGAACAACTGTAATCTTTTGGTACCCTGCCCACCACTCATAGCTTTATAATAACTAATTTGTGCTAAGATTTTATAACCATGGCTAAAAACATTGTAAAAATATATAATTATATCTAAATCAAATAAAGCTAATTAATAGCTATAAACTGGAAACACAACCAGAGGGCTGCCGTAAAAGAGTGAAGCTGAGCGTAGCACAGCTTTGCTCTTTTGGCAGCCTGCCTGACACATCTTTCCTTTCACCAGCTATAGGCTAGAAACACATACCAGCAACCATTATCAAACGCTTTTTACCAGATATAACTGGAAACACATATCAGCAGGTTGCCGTAAAAGAGTGAAGCTGAGCGTAGCACAGCTTTGCTCTTTTGGCAGCCTGCCTTCACATCTTTTCTTTTACTAGCTATAGGCTAGAAATGCATACCAGCAACTATCATTAAACGCTTTTTATCAGATATAACTGGAAACACATATCAGAGGGCTGCCGTAAAAGAGTGAAGCTGAGCATAGCACAGCTTTGCTAATTTTTGCAGCCTGCCTTACACAACTTTCCTTTTACCAAACCATACCTGATAAAATTAATTATCTACAGCTAAATATTTATTAATTTGTATTAATAAATAAATATTTTAAAAAGCGCATTCCAAGCAAGAGACTTGGGGTCAAATTTAGGCAGACTGTCTAAAAGGCAACTAATCATTCACGTTGTTCATGATTTGTTTGCTTTTGACAGTCTGCTGACCAGTACGCGCTTGATAAAATTCACTGGATAAGTGGGTAATTTAAGCTAAGGTTGATTGAAAAGTACAAGGTGGTTGCTATAAAGCACTTAAAGCATAGGTATAAACTATTCAGCAATTGCATTGTATGTACAAGCCTTGTTGAAGTAGGAAGAAACTTGCTTAAGAGCTTTCCTGATATTTTATCAAAACTCAAATATTCTTCCAGCTTTGCATATGTGTAACTATTGTACTTTCATAGGGGTTTCTGGGAGTTTGAACACCAGATGGAACTGTTTACTTCTTGGGTGGGCATTTTTTAGCGATAGATGCTCAATTTCATTTGATGTTTTTGGAGAGGGTGATTGAATTCATGAATGATATTTCTCTTTTCCTGTAGCATATCTTTTAGGTGGTTCCTGTTATTAAGCTCAAAGTATCCCATCAGGGTAAATAAGATTATACAATGATTTAAGTAGATGGTTCATCAAAGCCCATATGTCTGGTCACTAGAGTATGGATGCCTTTTTATGCCACAATGTACTTATAAATGCAGTAGTTTTCAAGCCTGTTGAGATAAACATAAAATCTCAGTCTAAAAAAATCATAGTGGATCCAAATTTATTGTAATTTAATATAAATTCCTTAATTTTTGATTTCGTTTTTAGACCGAGTTGTATACGTTTTTAGACTGAGATTTTACATTTATCTCAACAGGCTTGAAAACTATTGTAGTACGCTTCAGCTTGAATTTCTAAGCCATTCAGCAACTAATGTACCAAAATCTTTATCGGAAAATTTGTCGAAAGCAGCTTTGAAAAGCATCCAATATTATCAGTAGTTGGAATTGCTTCAAACATTCTCCTAAAATCAAGTTGCAACAAGGAAGAATCTCGATGAGATCTTGCTAGGACATAGACGCTATGGTAGCTAGGTTTTGAGAAGCTTGTTGGGGAAGTTTTCATTCATGACAAAGGTGCTAACTTAGGAAGAACAAAGGATTCGGAATCCTACAGGATATACTTTGGGTAATTTCTTCTGAGGTAAGTTGTTTTGCAAGGCTTCTCTAGTAGTGAGCCAAATGATCTGTTGAAGGGGAGCAATGACGTTGTAAAGATGGTATATTCCTTGGAGATGAAAGTTCCTTATTTGTACTAGATGCAGCTGTTGGGAAGAACTCCCTTCTGATTTTTCTTCTTATGAAGGATATTATTTTGGGTAGGTATGGATAACAACCTTACAACCACAAATGTTAATATATCTTTGGATAATTACATTTATTGGGAAGATATGGATGCGCAGAGATTGATGCTTTTATAGGGCAAGGGATGGCTTCTTAAAGCTACATGTTATGCCACGGTTTTGCTGATATAGATTTAGTGATATTGGGAATATTATCCAAGAGGCTGAGGGGTAATCCTGATAATGTTAAACTCAAATCAGAATTCAGAACCCTTGTGTTTAGTAATTTTGAAATCGGTCCTTAGGGAAATGATTTGCTAAGAGGGATCAATCGAAGATATCATAGCTCTTCATTTAATTGGAACCAAACAAATTTTATTTTAACCAAAGAATCGTTAACTTAAATATGTAAAATTGTCTGGGTTTGTAAGAAAAGCGAAATATCACCAGCATTTGAACCTATTTGGTGAGGGAAGGTATGAAGCATTTTTAACCCTCTTGGACATTTTTTATAGCTTCAGAATCATAGTTTCCAAAAAAATGTAAAAATAAAAGTTAAAAGTAACATATTTAATATATACATGCAGTTGCTTTAAGTAGATTGTGTAGTATTGATTGGAAGTGAGGTTTGGATTGGGCAAGTAAATATGGTGCAATTAGGTATTTTGGTTTATCAAAGGATTAATTGTAGCATTATTAATAGCGACGATAATTTCTTGCAGGACCAGGACGCCGAGGGGAGTAACTATGCTGAAATTATTAATAAAATATTGAAAGCATTTACCTGTCGGGAAGAGTGACTATACTGGCACCCTTTTTGGCTAAGATGTGCAGGCGAGAACCATTGTCTTGGATTATCGACAGTTGAAGCCCGTATATTATTAGATAGAGCTCGAAGAGTCCCATTGTGAGAGATTGGTGGATTGCGTGGAGGCTGGGGCCGTGAGTAGTAGGGTTGAGGCCGATGATTGGGAGTAAACATGGCCCTAGGGGCGAACTGATGAGCTTCAAGTGGGCGGAAAGGTCGACAACTCCTGGAGGGAATGAGCCTTTTGGTCCAGATGTATGTATATAATCATTGTATATTGTAGGTTGGCTTTTATGTACAAATAAGTTGTTGGGCTTTTTGGGTGCCTGCTGCGAAATCTTCGGCTGATAGACCCTTCTTGGGAGGGGGGAAGCTTTAATGGCTGGCTTGGGTTTAGGGAGGGTGATGCCAGACGGATCTGACACATGATGCTTCGGGGAGGTAGCGTCCCTTGATAAGTCGAGTTCTTGGCTGCGCTTAAGTGAAGCCTCAAAAAGATTCGTTTTAGTTCGGAACACTAGGGATTGGAGTTTGGCGAGAGCAGTTGGGTCGGTTGCGTGTGCAATGAAGTAAGACTGGTATGTAGTAAGAGATTTGGTGATAAAACTAGATTTCATCTTAGATTTGAGGAGCTGTGACACAACGTCTTCGCTGTAAGCTCCTGGGATATTAGAGTAGAAGTGGCCTAATCAATACCATCTGTAGTACAAAAATACACGTATTCAGTCCATAAGAATTCCGAATCAGGAAAGATGGCAAGATAATCCTTGAATATCTTTGCAGCACCCTCAGTATCCTTTTCTTCCTAGAGGGTTAAAATGGGTTTAAACATTTGCTTACTTTCCATACATGATTCGCCAGCTGTGAAGATAAAAAGGCTTTGGATGTAGAACTGAGGATGGTACTATTGATATGCTCAACTAATGCTCTCTTGAAACGTTCGGGGTTGAGACGTCTTTCAAAATGTAGGAGCCTATACAAGGTCTCGAGATGGTCAGGCGCTAGGTATTAGTGGCATTTGACTTGTCTACCTACCTGAATCCAATTGTTTTTGATACATTGTTCGCGCCTCTTCAAGCTTGCCAAGTGCCTCCAGTAAAAGCGCGTAGTCAAGCCTTATGGCAGTGTACCTAAAGTGTTAATTGCGGAATCATCAGAGGCGAACTTGGAAGGGATGAAGCTCAAGGTTGCACGCTTGAACACAGCTTCAGCCTCCTGAAGTTTATCCTTGAAAACGAGCCATTGAGCATAGCGGATCCAAAGCTCCTGATAATATGCCTAGACTTGTTAAGATTGATTCAGCTTCTAGTTTACGCAAGGGACCAAGCATCTCTCATATAAAGCTTCGATGCGTCTGTCACTACCTTTGGCTTCCTCAAACGTCAGATACTGCTCCCAATTCTGAAGCTGCCATGTATCCAATGGTTTTACATGGAAGTAGGTCCTTTTGATCTTAAAACTTAATAACTAAAAGTTGAATACTCTACCTGTTCTTCAAATCTCCACCGAAAGTTGCTTTCTCTCTGAGTGTTTTCGAATACTGCCGCGTGATATTCCTGGGCATGGGCAGCTAACCTTTCAGATATTCGTTTTTCTGCTTCTGCTGCGCTTTCCTCCTATCTCGTCAAACCTCCGCCTGGAGCAATAATACCTTAGCCTCGAGTGAGAGGGCTATTTCAACTTCTGCTTTTTTTGTGTAGTATAATTCTTCACCTAGTATCTCAAGAACAGTGCGGTCCGAAACCAAAGCGACATATCTTGTAAGATGAATAAAACCCAAGATTAAAGAAGCATTACTTTTCATAATATTTGGCATGTTGATGCAAGGGCAATGTTATCAGGTTAGAGAGGATCTCAAAGACTTTGTCTTCGTTCCCTTGACCCTGTTCAAACTCAAGATATTTGTCCCAGAATAGATGAGCATAAAAGTCAAGCCCAATAAAAAGTTCGGCGCGCTTAAAAAGCCTTTGGATTTTAAAAACAGCAATAAGATATAAGCTACATGCGAATAGTATGTTTGTCCTGTGTTTGGTTCAATCTGAACGAAAGGTAACAGTTCCAAAGATCAACAGAATTTCTTATGTTTTCTAGCCCTTGTTCATATATCTACAGCTTATAAGCTTGGTGTGGTAAAGGAACACATACTTCGATAGCCTTATCTGTTCCCTGGCTTACAAATTCAAAGTCGGCCAACTTTTTCCAATATCTATAACAGAGAGGATATTTCGATAAGAACTCGGTGTAAACCTTGCGAAGGTTGTGCTCAGTATCAAAATCTTCTTTTTTAGACTCTTTTCCATGTAGGCTTTCGGATTCTTTGATGAGAAGCTCCCAAGTACTAAACCTGGTTGATTTCTTGTCGAGGATATCCCATAGTACCATAATTTTCATGCTTACTCCCGTTTCAGGAGCTTTCAAAACTGGAGAGCATCTGCTATCCATGCTAGGCAAATTTACTACTGAGGAATCGTTTGTACTCCCCTTCTGGTTCAACGAGTTTGATAAACTCGTATTTCCTTTGTTCAAACAAGAGTCTCCGAAACTTTCTGGTGAAGACGCTTGGCTGCATGAATAAGCATCCATAGAATTAGCAACTTTTGACTTTTCATTACGTTCTTGGATCGAAGTAGTAAACAGTGAATTATAGGTACCGTTATCATTTTTATTAGAGGATGGAACTTCTAAAATAGGCTCGGTAATTATTTGAAAGTCTACAGCATCCTCAAGATTTTCACCTTGACAAGATTCAGGGACGTGTGTTTCTAAATTAGGCTTTAACCTACCTATTAATTGAAGTTTACCTGATAACTGACTCCCAACATAAAGCCTAGAACCTTGAGGTTTATTATGTGGCATTTTTACGAAAACAGTGCTGGAAGAATTCAGCACAAACCCTATTATACCTCATGGATCTATCGACACGCACTTCAGATCATTTTGATTGGGCTAATTTTACCCTAATTTCTAAAGCTTTAGCAAAGACAAATTTTACCCAACTCCATATAAATTAACATATTGCTTTAGAATTTATATTTAAGTATTTCGATACCGCAGCTCAGTGACCAACGAATCCCCATCAAATTTACTTACAGCTGATGAAATGAGGCAGATGTATTTATTTAATGCATTATTAGGGGTCAATCTATCAGCAGACTCTAGTTATACTACTTTAATTTTTTTGGAATATAATTTAGAGTTTATAAGTAACTTCAATGTTGATATTATGCATGATGGTGTACCATTTATTCATAAATGATTCGACCTAAGTTTTATTATAAATTATGAGTTGTTAAACTCATAAAATGTAAATGCATCAAACTCCAGATTAAAATTAAAATGTCACTAAACTCATATACTCGCAATATATATAATGTAGCTTCATTTGAATGCTATATATAATTATGGGTGCAAAATTTAATGCAAACAGTTCAACTTTGAAAAATCAGACCGGTATAAGCTGTATCAAGGGAGACACAATACATTTAAAGCCCCATGCCAGAGATACCATGAAAAATTCTTTCATAAATAATAGCTCAGAGCTAAATTTAAAAAATATCAAAATTCCAATGCGAGCTAAATTGCAGAGCAGGAGAGCATTGACTGATTGGTTTTCTGGTACAGTAGTTTCTACAGCTGTGGGGATGAATAAGATCAACTTAGCTTAAAGCATCAGAGAAGTGGATTGCTTTCCAGTATGTAAATCTAACGACTGAAGTTAAAAGACCAGCAAAGTACCAACAAATAAAATACTATACCTATATGCATTAGAAATAAAATCAACCCCTAAAGGCCAAGGCTGATACATCAAATGTTGTATTTTTTACCGCTGTTGAGATAAGTAAACTAAAGTTAGCCCAGAGCAAACAAAATTTACAGACCAAATAAAAATAAATATCAGGTGCATGATCTGGCACAGATTGACAGCAATATAGGTACCAATAGGCAAATCAGATAAAAATACAATATGCTTATTAATCACACTGCACACCAAAGTTACACAGTAAGATCAGGATATCAAGAAGCGACCAAATTAACACATTCATGTCTAAATTCCAATTACATTCACTATGTTTTGATCAGGGCATACAAGAGTTGTTCACTACAATATAAAGCTCCTGCATGGAGTTAAGGGTAACATAAAGTAAAACCACCAGTGCAAAAACCTGAAACTAAAACAGGCATTGCCAATTACTATCTCAGTGCTAGGCTATCTAAAATCAGTACATGAAATTTGAAACAGATTTCAGATATAACCATTATTGGCTTATTTCTTGGGCATAAAAATTGTGTAAAATAAAAAATATTACAAAACTGACAAAAATAACACAGGTGAGCCAGCTTGGCCAAAGATAGAACTATAATGCACACAAATCAATAACACTGAACTACATATGAGCAATTTAACACCCAAAATCAGTATAAAAATCCAAAATGCATCATGTCAAATATATATATAGTGATCCTGTTTTATCTTAATGAAAATTTTTACACAATCAGAGCAACAAGCAAGTGCATCTAGTGGAAAGAGCTGAGGTTAGGGGTGTTAGAGTGAAATGGTAAGCTGCATGATTCAAGGAAATGCGATGAGGATATAATAAACAAAATGTGAGTTGCTTGAAAATCAGGAGGCCAAATCAGGAGGACAGGTTCAACATCTTGGATCCAATGATGGTGTAGCAGAAGATGGAGGTTAAAATTGTCAACAAGCAAATGACTTGCAAAGGAAAATTTGAGAAAGATTTGGAAGGCATCAGCATGTAAAGGGCGGGCCAAGTTGCGGCCATGGAGTCAACGGCAACCTTGACTGCCACAAAGGCTAGTCTTTTGAGGACAGGGGCAAACAGCCCCAGATAGGCCATCATTATGGGATAAACTTTCTTTTATTTCCAAGGAAAATTAAGCTATCTAGAAACAAGTTTCTAGAGGGGAAATGGGAAGGTCTTAAGGGAGTTTAGGATGGGGCAGGGGGAGATCCCACAGCTTCTGATTGGCTGGCAAGAATATTTTCAGCAGTTGGTGGTCCTGCATTGGAATTCAAGTTGATGACGTCATAATTCAAAAAAATTTAGCAACCAGAGGGTCAAGCGCTACCATCCCCAAATAGCGTATAACGCGTAATTTTCTTATCATAATTATTTGGGGGAAAATAAGGCAGGTCCAGATTTTTGAGGACTATTTGGGCGACCCCAGCTTTGACCCATTTTTTTGTCTATGATGGCATTTAAGTTGTCAATTTCTTTTAGGAGTTTGGCTGCCGTTCTTTGCTGATTTTGGGTTTTACAAGGGCACACTATTCCTTTCATTTGATTTTCTACCGTAACAAGGGGCTCCCAGATGGTCAACCAGCAGAGCCCCTATATCTCTGAACAGCAAATTAGCCAATATAACACCCATCTGTGAGAGAGGGGGGCTAAACTAAGTTTGGCTCCCATCCTGGCGAGACAAACCACCAGGATGCTGCCCAGTGAAGTACTGGGATAGCCGCTCAGAGAGGGGACAAAGGGAGGACATGAGATAACTAAGGGAAGTACACATTCAACTTCATCAGCACTAACCCAGCAAGCAACCAGGGCGTCCAAGTGGGGATGACAGGCAGCTTCTCAGGGGCTTGAAGAGATACTGAGTTGTTCACCTCCAAGCTGGGAAGGGCAGGCACCAGCACCTCCTCCAATGTGGGAGCAGGCACAGGGTGGTCAATAGCATGGAGGTCTAAGCCGTCACAAGTTAAACTTTTGACTACAGTCTCCCCAGAGGTAAAATAGTTCAGCAGGAAGGGGCAGAAGGCTATAGGGATTGTCTCCTGCAAGGCAAGCAGAAGAAGAGAGACAGGCCTATAGGTCTGGAGAAGTAGTCTAAAGGGAGGGGGGAAAAGGAACCCAGAGAAAACACCACAAATTTCAAGACCAGGAGGATCATAATCAGAATCTCCAGGAATTTTGGAGTACAACAGTACAACTTTGGAGCTTCAAAATATTAAAATTTTAATTAAAGTGGGTTGCAGGCAGGTACAAGTGTCAAGATTTAAGCTTTTCAACATTAGTGGGGCTTGGACTTGGTTGTGGGAGTCTTGGGCAGTGGCCAGAAACAAAGACGGGTTCAAAGATGAAGGAAAAAAGAAAATATAGATTTCAAGTAAGAAATTATATAAGTTTTAACTCAAATTATTGAATTCAAGGCGTGATTTCAAAAGCAAAAGAAAAACAGACAACAATTAAGTGTTAACACTTTACTTAAAGACTTTGAAGAGGCCGCCAGGCTTAAAAGGGAGCTGTATAAAGGTAAGATTTGAAAGGGGACAATGGCTAACACTTTAGATTGAGTATCAGAGAACTCTAAGTGAAGATCAATTGGTTAAGGACTAAATTTAAGTTTTAAAACTGCTAAGTTTATTTAAGTTGAGAATTGACAAGCAGGGAACTCCAAGTCCCCTGGCATTGTAAAAAGGCGGTGAGCTGCCAGAAAAATATCACATGACCACAAATGGGGCCTCTAATTGGCTGAGAAAGAAATTTTGCTAGCCAAAACCAGGGGTGTTGGAGATTTCCAAAGTAATTTCCGCGGCTCCACCTGATTGTCTGGAAGGCATCCCCAACATTTCAGATTCATTTGACTTTCTGGGTATGGATGTGACATTTTTTGATTGGGCGTTTCTGATTGTTTTTATAAGCGGGCAACACCATGTCAACAAATAGTCTAAATTGATCAGTGTCTCTTCCCAGGCCATAACAACCAAAGCCAGAGGGTCTGCAGAGTAGGCCAGAACAAATCTTCCATCCACAGTATGAGCTAAATCTTCTAGAGAATTAAGTGGCTTGGCTGTAATTTTTGGGCCTTTTTGGTGCAACAGGGAAAAACAGTTCAATCCAAGGCCAAAGGTGGCAGTGGATTTACACCAGCAACAACAATTATGTATCAATCTAAACAAAGAGCCAGGAACTTTATACTGAGAGAGCCAGTGTTAGAGTGAAGTGGTATGTGGCGTGATTCAAGGAAATACAATGAGGATATAATAAACAAATTGTGAGTTGCTTGACAAGCAGGAGGCCAAATTGGGAGGACAGGTTCAACACCTTGGATCTAATGGTAGTGTAGCAGAAGATGGAAGTCAAAATTTTCAATAAGCAAATGACTTACAAGGGGAAATTAGAGAAAGAATCTGAAGGCATTGGCATGTAAAGGGAGGGCCAGGCTGTGGCCATAAATTTGACCGCAACCTTGACTACCACAAAGGCTAATCTTTTGGGGACAGGGGCAAACAGCCCCAGATACACCATCATTTTAGGATAACTTTCTTTTATTTTGAGGGAATTTAAGCTATCTAGAAACAATTTTCTAGAGGGGGATGGGGAATTCTTAAGGGAGTTCAGGATGGGAGAGGAGGGTTCTGCAGCATCTGATTGGCTGGCAAGAATATTTTCAGCAGTTAGAGGTCCTGCATTGGAATTTGAGTCAATGTTGTCATAATTCAGAAATTTTCTGGCAACCAGCAAGTCAAGCGCTGCCATCTCCAACTAATGTATAACACATAATTTTGTTGTCATAATTATTTGGGGAAAAATAAGGAAAGTCCAGATTTTCCAGGGCTATTTGGGCAACCCCAGCTTTGACCCATTTTTTTGTCTATGACAACATTTATTTCATCTATTTCTTTCAAGGGTTCGGCTGCAGTTCTTTGCTGGTTTCTGGTTTTACGAGGACACACTATCCCTTCTATTTGATTTTCTATCGTAACAGCCAGGAGCACCAACCCCAATGGTTCAAAACTTACAAGAAAAGCTCAAAAGGTTACCACATCCAGAACTGTTGGCAAAAACAGCCATGTGCATTTCTCTAGTATACTCACTTGAATACTGCAAATATGCACCTAGTACAATCATGTGTAAAAAGTGAGAAGCTGTCATTGATACTAGCTATGAGACTTATGTAAGTAACAAGGATGACAAAAAAAGACAAGACAAAATTCTATCTCACTATAAAAGGACAGAAGGTGTTGAAGAGGATCACTGAATGCTATACCCAGGTGTCAATGCCTATTGTTGCTCAATCAGACACTGCTACCCAGTGAACTCCTAGGGCTGGATATCCCATCACCAATAAAAAGTGTATTATATTCATCAAGCTTATTAAATTTAAGGCTGACTGTGATTATCCACATGTAAACAGTTTTGCAGGCGAGGGTTGATTTGGCTTCAAATAAGACGCTATGCTAGAGATTGACAATGTGTTGTTGGTTGATTGCAGGTAGAGTCTAGTAGGGAATGATGGCTACTAGGGAAGGTAAGGCCTAGCTAGTAGGGGAAAAGACTACTAGGGGGCAGATTTTGGTCTCCACCCAGCAGAGGATATTGGCTGCTATGGGCTAGAGGTATTCACTCAGGAGGAAACTGTGGCTGCTTGGGGTGAAGAATGAGATAGCTCAGCAGGGAACTTTGTCTGTTTGGGGTGGGGAGTGATCCAGCCTGATGGGTAGTGTTTGCTGCTCAGGCTGGAGAAGTTTTAGACCCTGGCGGGTAACGTGGGCTGCCAGAGTAGAAGTAGGTACCAGCATGGTAGGGGGTGCCTACCAGGACTGTAAGTTTTGAACCCCTGGAAGGTAGTGTGGGCTGCCAGGGAGGGGATTAGCTTTGAGGGCTCTACGTACCCCAATACACTTACAGGGGATATGTGAGCAAGCATCCTACCAAACAGACTGGTAGGGTGTCCTTGTTTATGTCCCTATGGGAGCTTTAGAGAGATCCCAAAGTGAGCATTG
>QTSX02003359.1:0-13203 GCA_014839935.2 Entomophthora muscae
GGAAATTAAGGTATGTGCCCTTAATTTTATCCCAAAGGCTAACCCAAGGCTAGCTTTGAACCTCAAATCTTTTGTTATAAAGATTTTCTGCTGTGTCCTCCTGGATGTTGTCCCCAGGAGCCAAACATGACAGTTGGTTTGGGTGTTGGGGGTGTTTTCATTGGGACCAAGTAGGAGCAGGATTGTTGTATTTCCCGCTGAAGATCAATGGGTATATAGTGATTTCACTACTGTCACAGAAAATTTGGTAGGGTTTTCTTGGGGGCGCTTGGGCAGGTGTACTGCTGCAAGTCTTTCAAGGTCCAAGGTTTGTGATCAGGATTGGGGGATACTCAGTGAAGTGCACAGGGCCAAATAGAGCGTTGGGCGGGCGGTAGTAGTCAAAGCTTCAGTTTTGTCAGCTCAAGTCTGCTATCTATTCCTGAGGATGGGTACTGATGCTTTAGCAAATGCAAATGAAAGAGTAAAGTAGGTATGGAAACAAATTGGTGAATCAAATGTTCATAACAACTTTATTGGTAAGGATGACAATACAGAATTTCTATAGTGCTTCTGACTTATATACTACTCACATGCAAGAGCCTCTGGGCATTTTTATGGTGCTATCTGTGTGACCAGGCTAGGAATCTCAGGTTCTGCTGTTTGGTTGGCTGCTTCATGGTTATTTTTGAGGTTTTCAGGAACAATTGTTTGGCTTTTTTGGTAGTCCATCTTGGCTTGGCTGGTCATTGGTCTGGCAGGTTTGACTTCTGGGGTTATGAGGTTTTCCCAATTTGATCACCTTTTTTGGACTGGCTTGACAGGCTTTCTTGAGCCCAAGGAACTTGATTAAAAAAGGAAGCCCCAATTGGAGACCCCAAATTACTTAATAGAGGATGGGCTTGAACTGGGTTTTGTGAGAGAGGGGGCTAAACTAACTAAGTTTGGCTCCCATCCAAGAAAAAAACCCACCAGGATGCTGCCCAGTGGAGAACTGGGTTGGCCTCTCAAAAGGGGGGTACAACAGGGAGGACACATATGACATCTGAGGCAAGTATGCATTCAGAGCCATCAGCGCCAAACCGGTGAGCAACCAGGATGTACGGGTGGGGGCGGGACGAGGCATCACAGGGGCGCGTAAGGGCACCAAGCTACTCTTCTCCAGGTCAGAGAAGGAGGGCATTGACACTTCCTCACCCACAGGAGCAAGAGTGTCATAGTCAACGTCACTCAAATCCAGGTTATCACATGTCAAGCTCTTCACCACAGCCTCTCCAGAATAAAAGAGATTGCCAGGAAGACTCAAGAGGCTGGGAGGATCTTCCACTCATGAGCCGCGCAGAAGAGGAGATTCTTGACCACAGGTCTGGAGAAGTCAACCACAGGAGGAGCAGGAAAGGGCACAAAGAAAATACAGCAAATTTAACAGCTGGGAGTATCATAGTTGTGTTCTCCTTGGAATTTGGAGAAGAATGGTATACTTTTTGGGATAGAAAGCAACAGAATTAACCTTAGTAGGGGTAACCACAAGCTGGAGGGAAAAGAAAGAAGTAGAATGGGTCTGGGAGCCTTGGATGTGGCCGCAGGTGTCTTGGAAAAAAGCAAAATCAAAAAGCGGGTTCAAAGCAAGAAATTCAACAAAAAACTCAAAGTTACAATAGGTATTATATTGAATTTTAAATGAAATTTAGATTTGAATCTTATTTTTGTAAGCAAAAGCAAAAACAGAAGGTAACTATATGCCTGAGCTTCTTCAGAGAGAGCCAGAAGAGAAGACAGGTTTGAACTGGGCTGTCACAAGGTAAGTTTAATAAGCACTATAACACTTTAAAATTCAAAACTATGGAGAGACCAAACTGGGGCTCCACCACTGCAAATTTTAAAATTTCAACTGAAAACACCAAACTTTTAATCTAATGAGAAAATAGACAAGCAGGGGACTGAAAGTCCCCTTGCTGCGATTAAAAGGGATGGGTTGCAAGGAAATTGCTCACATGACAGTTGGCTCAGGATCCAATTGGCTAGCAGAAAAACTTTACTGGATAGGCCCAGAGAGACTGGAGAGTTTCACTCTAATTTCTGCGGTGTGGTCTGATTGGCTAGACGGGGTACCAGGCTTTTGAAGTTCAACTGAGTTGTCAAGCGTTGATGTGGCAACCTTTAATTGGCTAGCTCTGATAGTTTTTAAAAAGTGGGCTTACCAGGATAATAGGTAGTCTAAATTAACCAATGTTTCTTCCCAGGAGGGGGCAACCAAGGGCAAGGAATCCACAGGGTAGGCTAGCACAAACCTCTTGTCAACTGTGTGTGCTAAATCATCTAAATAATGAAGAGGTTTGGCTGAAGTTTTTGGGCTTTTCTTGGTGCAGCGGGAGAAGATTGTGCAATCCAATGTCAGAGGTGGAAGTGAATTTAAAGGTTTGCTGGGCAGCTAAAATTAGCCTTCCCAGGCCCAGCCAAACCCACCAAGGTTTGGGCATAGCTTTTGGGGCCCAGAATGGGCCTCAAAGCTGCCATCAAGGCAGGAATGGTTCCCACACCTGGATTTTTGCTTTTTTGAAGCAAATAAAGGTGCAGACAAATTCCTGTCACCCACTTGCCCCGCCTGGCGGCTAGACATGGGTCCAATTCCCGCCCGGGGCTTTGAAACTGTTACTATTGTAACACTAGGAAGAAAGAGACCCTCAAAAAGAAAGGGGGTAGTGTCATGAATGCCATTTTAATACTTGTATCAATAACCCAGGAATCAAACCCCAGCCCTCAGAAAATGCCTTGCTTTGACCAGGGTAGACAAAAGCCTGCCAGACTGCCAGTTGGGCCAAACCCTGGGCTTCAGGAGATGCCTTGCCCCAACCAGGAGGAACAGGAACCTGCCAGCCTGTCAAGTATTGAGACTGGAAGTTCAATATTAACACCAGAAACCCTGGATTAAACCCTGACCCTCCAAAGGCAAATTGAGTCACCCAGGATAGACTGGGACCCGCTAACTTATTGAGTTGCAAACCCAAGTTGTTTAATTGCTCTGAGACTGTTCAGACTCTTAAAGATGATTCCCTGAATGGTCAACAGATTGCTGTTAACCTGGTGCCACCAAAGACCCAGACCTATGCAGAAGTTGTAGCTTTCCTAAAAGAGATTAAAACAAGGCCTACTTCTAGCCCTGCCAATGATCACAAGCTAACACCAGTTTCCAGTCCAGAATAAGTAATGCAATTGGCCTGCTCAGGTGATATAGTGAACAGTAGCGGCAGAACAAAGCATTGTCACTTCTGTCCACCAGAGCAAGCACAACCAGGATCTGTTGCCCTTGGAACCAAAAGCCAAGATTCATGTCCTGCTGTTATGAAAGTAACAGTTTCAAGGCCCCGGGTGGGAATCAAACCCGCTCCTAGCCACCAGGCAGGGCTAGCAGGCGGGGAGATTTGCCCGCACCTGGATTTTTGCTTTTTGAAGCAAATCCAGGTGCAGGAACCATTCTCGCCCTGGTGGCAGCTGAGAGGCCTGCTTTGGGCCCCAAAAGCTACGCTCAAGCCTTGGTGGGTTTGGCTTGGCCTGGGCAGGCTATTTTTAAGCTGCCCAGTAAACCCAAATTAAGCCCACCCTCCATTAAGTAATTTGGGGCTTCCAATTGGGGACCCCTTTTTTAATCAAGTTCTTTGGGCTCAAGAGAGCCTGTCAAGCCAGTCCAAAAATGGTGATCAAATTGGGAAAACCCCCAAAACCCCATAAGCCAAACCTGCCAAAATCAATGACCAGCCAAGCCAAGATGGACCATCAAAAAGCCAAACAACTGTTCATGAAGACCCCAAAAATAACCATGAAGCAGCCAACCAAACAGCAGAACCTTAAATGCCAAGCCTTGCCACACAGATAGTATCAGAAGAATACCCAGAGGCACCTGCATGTGAGTAAGTATATAAATCAGAAGCACTTGAAAAAGTTCTGTATTGTCATTCTTACCAAATAAAGTTGTTATAAACCTTTGGTTCACCAATCTGTTTCCATACCTATTTTTGATACTCTTTCATCTGCATACACCCAAGCGTCAGTAACCTTCTACTGGGATAGATAGTCTAACTCCAGTTGATAAAACCAAAGCCTTTGACTACTACCGCCCACCCAACGCTCCATTTGGCCCTGTGCATTTTACTGAGTATCCCGCCAATCCTGACCACAAACCCTGGACATTGGAAGACTTGAAGTGATACACCCGCCCAAATGCTCCCAAGGAACCCTACCAAATTGTCCAAGACGGCAAAGCAATCACCATCTACCCTTTGATCTTCAACAGGAAGTACAACAATCCTGCCGCCTACTTGGTCCCCATGAAACCGCCAGTTGCAACTGAACCAGTGAAGATTCAGTACTTGGAATTGGGGAAGACAATAGTCCAATAGGAAAGGACAGAATAATAAGAATAAGGTGTCAGTTATTGTAGGATATTGTGGTTAATATACTAAATGGGGAAGCCACAAGGGGATGGCATAGTGAGGGAGTTTCATGTAGGGTGTAGCCAAGGAATAACTTGTGCGGGGATCAGCGGGTTGAATTGGCAACGCTCCTAATTAGGATGAAGTGCCTGCCATTCAACATTGCCATCAGATCCATTCATAACGTTAGATACGTCAAGGGGCGGCTCATCAAGCGCCCCCTGTGTATTGTAAGATACATTAGCAGGCAAGGTTTGAACCTCAGTTGCAACACGCCTCTGACACCCAAACCAACCATCTCAACCCCCCCACTTCTGATGCCTCTGGCCAGAGTAGTTGATTCCTGGAAGTGCTTTACCTTGCGCTCACGGGATTGATCAGCTCTGCTTTGCCAGCAGCTGGACCTTGGGCTGTGGCTGGGAAGGCCCTTTCCTACCTGGTAAAGTTAGGTCCCATCATCTGGTGGGCCATGCCAGTACCTGCTTCAACTCCTCCATCACCTTCTGGAGTTCCACGGTACTCCTGGTATCCTGACACCTGCCAGCAAACTGTCCAAGGGCCTGAAGTACACAAAAAGCAAAGAAAAAAACCACCTGGTATAAGAACCTGGCAGTATTAGGATGACCCTATTGTCATTTTTGATAATAAAGTTTTATGAAACTTTGGTTTTAACAAATCCTACATTATCTAGTTTTAGTGATCTTTCATCTCAACTCTTGTCAAATAGATAACCAGGCAACTGCCCTCTCTAGAGACCAACCTGTTGACTCGCCTTAGGTACTATACTGTCCCCCCCTGAAGCCCCCTTTGGACTTGTGCAATTTACTGAATACCCACCCAACCCTGCCTACTCAGATTTTACCTTGGAAAACATCCTTATTACTGATCCCTTGACAAGAACTAGAGAAAATAAATACATAGGACACAAAGGGAAGTGGTACAAGAGGCCACCAAGATTGTTCAAAGACAAGTACAATTATCTGTCTGCCTACTTTGTCCCCATGACTCTGCCCTTAACCCTGCAACCCAACCGCCTAATAGAACCTTCCACTGTATCAAGACCACGGCCACTCAACTGTTTGGAGTACTCTACATTACTTTGACAGGATTGATAGACTCTATGGTGCCCAACTCCGGGCCCTGGTCTTTGCTTGGGCAATCCATATCCTACATTATCAAGTTAGCACCCATCCTATGGTGGGCATTACCCACTGGCAGAGCAGTACCCACCCTGAGTAGCCTAATGCCTCTTTCTATGCCTAGCTTTCTGACAAGAAAGGTGCCCTATTGGTTTCTACTTTCAACTCACCCCTTATAGCCCTGTTAGAGGCGTCAGTCTTGAGTGTGTACTAGTGGTTCTAATCAGAAACTGTAGTATGGGTGCAATAGCAAGCTTTTGATTCAACTTTTTAAAGGCCTGATCTCTAGCAGGTGTCCAGTAAAAAAGTTGTTTGGTGCTTAATAGCTTGATGAGAGGTGCAATCAGCTCTTGACAGCTGGGTATAAACTTACGCACATATGCAATCATGCATAAGAGCACTCACACCTGGCCCACATTAGTGAGAGATGACATGTTAGTAATTGCTTTTATCTTAGCAGGTACTAGTATTATTCCTTTGGAAGAGATGATATACCCAAAGACCAGTAACTTCAGCCTGAGAAATTTGCACTTTGAGGGGTTTGCCTTCAACTGGTGCTTACAGAAGATGTTAACACAACACAAAGATACTGAAAATGTGTAATTTGGTCTTGACTAAACAAAATGATATCATCAAGGTACACAAAAACACACTTACCAATCAATTCTTTGAAAGCCTTATTCATAAGCATGGCAAAGATAGATGAAGTGTATGTCATACCAAAGTTTGTTTATTCAAGCTGCCCATACATTTCTTACTGGTACAGCAAGCCATGTAACAATAAGGATAATCAATCAATCAAAGAAAAGAAAAATATATGAGAAAAGAAGGGCAAAGAAAACTGCAGAGCAGGAGAAAAACCTTGGTTGAAAAGTGAAGAGGTAGAAGAGAATAGAGTGCTTTGATCTATAAGCCCCATTGCTTTTGGAAATATAGCTTATAGGAATCATTGGGTAGTGGGCTATGTCAATTTCAGATTGAATTGTTATTGATTTTTAGAATAAACTGGGCCAAAAGTTGAGTGGGCCTTCTGCCTGCGCTTTTTGTTGCTCAATTAAATTCTGTATGTGCGGTTGTTGTGAATGTTCATATTCATGCTCTTTTAATTATGCCTTTGGTGGGTTCTTTTGAGGAAAAATCTCTTGCTTTTGCCTTTGCTCCTTGAAATGAGTTAATTTCTGAAGATGAAAATTCAGCTGTTCATTTTTCTTGTTCTACGCAACTGTAATACCCTGAAATGGTGGGCACCACTTGGAGTATGTATGATAGCAAATTGGTGAACTGGAAACCTGTCAGGGCAGTGATTATGGGATACACCGTCATCAGCCAACAGAAGACCTTGGCGTGTATGTTGAATCGTCCAAAACTCCTGGCAAAGTAGGTGAGGATGTAGTAAGCGGACGTATACATGGCTATGGAGAGTGTCAAATGGGGGGATAACAGGGGCAGCCAGGGTTCAGTGTTTGAAGAGTTAAGTTTGCCAGGGTTGTGGTATGGGTCATAACCTAGTCCTTCTGTGGAGGGTCCAAAGAACTCTGAACTCTGTTGATAGCCTCCAATCCCAAGGCAAGCTGTGAGTATAGCTGTGAAGATGAGATGATTCATCTTCCTTGGATTGGAGGGTTGGCAGGGGCTTAACTTGTAAGTTAACTTTTGTTGAAGTTGAAATTTCACTTTTATTGAGGGTATTAGTCTCAATAATAGCACAAGCTATTACTGAGAGGGAGTCCTTTATTTATAGTGTTCCTCCACTTGCAAAGTTTTGCAAGTGGGAGTAAAAACAGGGGACTGGAGACCCCAGAAGTTTGGTCAAGGGAATTAGGAATTGGTTTATGAAAGAATGGTCAAACCCTTGTTCCTAGGCAATCTGTTGGGGTTTTAGACAATTCTGCTTGGGACCAATAATTTCCCCTGGGTAGGTGGTCAGGTGGTGGTGGCAACTTTTGGAACTAACCAAATCTATTTTTGGTTTTTTGGAGGTCAGTTTGGCTGAAGTCTAGGCCTAGCTGAGTGTTGTAGTTCACCAGGTCCCATTGGCTGTGGTTTATGTTATTTTTAACTTCTGAAACTGAATTTTGCCTTTTTTCTGAAATTCCAGAATTAGGATTGGTTTGTAAAACTTGGATTTGTCCTTCTTCTTGGACACAAAAATTATTCTCAAAAAATTTCCTTGTTGCAGGGGACTTTTCTGATTGGCTGGCTGTCATGGTGAGTTTTGGTTGGCTGGGGGAGTGGGCCATGGGGCCTGGGTGGGCAACTGACAGTTGGCTGGGGCCCAGGGAGCGGGCGGGTGGCCTGGGGGCAAGCGGCGGGTCTGCAGGGCCCAGGTGGGCAGCTGGGTGGCAGGTGGGAGCTGGGCAGATGGCTCACGGGTGGTGGGCTGGGTGCGGGAAGGCAGGTGTCTGTGTGGCAGCGGCGGTGGGCACCTGCCCAGATGATAAAATATTCTGGTTTTCACTAAAATCAGTTTTTTCCCAAAAATTGATTTTTCCTTTTCCCCAATAATGGGGGAAATTCTTTGTCAAATTTTGCTCCTTCTCTTGGCATTTTCTTTACTTGTTTCCAGCATTTTTTCTCAGTAAAAATCTGATTTATGTCAGGAATATTGCTGACAGCAACTCACTCAAACCACTCATACCTGTGGCAAGTGATCCCACTTTCCCTGTATTGTTTTGTGGTAGCAACAAACAATATATATTATATTTCACCTTTACCAATAAAAGTTAAGTTCTATTCACATTTTTTTCTTTGTGTCTACCAGTACTTTGGTGCCTCTCTCTAGCCACAACTAGCAGAGACTTACTATTCAGGGCCACAAGGTAACCTCTTCATCTTCCCTGCCAACTAACCAAAGGCTTAGTGCAAACCCAATCCTAAAGTTATTATTTCTTGTTGTGTGTCTGTGCTGCGCCTCAGAACACAACAAAAATGACGCTCACTACAGGGACTACAAGCCCCTTGGGTATCCTTTTTGCCACTATGTTTTCAGGCCCATCTTCTCACCTGCTACATGAGTCATCTTCACCTGAAATTACCAGTCTTCTTATTGAAGAGAACATATTAGAACTACCTATTGTCCCCACTGTCTTGAACCCAGGAAATGGCCCACACCTAGTAGCAAACCCTATGGGTACCCCTGACATAAAACAATTCATAGAAATAGCCTTGAGGATAGCCAGAGATAAAGCCATTACTAGCCTTCAAATGCAGTTTAACCAAGCAGAATATTACAATTTAATTGTTGCCCTGCAGTTCCCTCAACATCTCCTCTCTGCGGCTGGTTCTGCTGACCATCTGCTTTTGTCATTTGTCCAACCTGCTTTGGCTCATCACCAGATGGTGCTGGGGCTTCACGTTCAGGAAATATTATCACTTCAAGCCACTAAAACCAATAACTGAGACCACTTTGCCGCTTATCAGCAATGAGTTCACTCCCTGTTCTCTTTGATGTCTGGTAACTAATGTGATTTAATTGCTTCCTAAACGTGCCTGGTTATTTTCATTAAACAGGTACATTTTTACATACCTGAATATATCAGGAAACATCTGCAAGAATTTAATCAGTTGCAAAATGTTGTGTTTGGCTCCTGGTGACAACATCCAGGAGGACACGGCAGAAAAATCTTATAATAAAAGATTTGAGGTTCAAAGCTTAATTTCCTGAAATACAAGATGAGGAATTACTTTTGGAAAAAAGAAAAGGAAAAGGCTTGAAGAATATTAAAGCCAACACAAAGGTGGATAAACTTGTCTTTATTAGGAGAAATGATTCTACTTAAATAGTAGACAAGGGTTGATGATCACTCAGTAGGTAGATAGAGTGGCAGAGGGGGTCACTTTGGGTTGAAATCATACCAGTATCAGACAAGGGCAGGTATGGTAATCTGGAGTGGGTAGATATTGGATCAAACCCATTTACAGAAGGTGAGGAATTCCCAAAATTGAAAGCAAAACCAACCAAATCTTTGAATATACCATTATTCAAAGACCATATCAAACTAGCATTAATGGCACAATTTCCAACATAGAAGCCTTGGAAAACCCAAGTAGACTCCACCCTGAACAACTTGTGGAACAACTCAATGTGTTCAGTGTCTACTACTTTAGCCAGTTGCAGCAGGTGGCAGTACATGCTGCTTTTGGCCTCCCTGAGCTACAAAAGAAAGTTTCTCACAAGAGAGCTGCCTCTGCTTCTTTCATTGCAAAACTCCAAGCCCAAGTGAACAAGCTATCTGCACCTAAGATGGATGTCCCTCCTTTTTCTGTCCAACAATATATTGGAAAGAGAAAAAATGTTATGAAATGCCATCCAAAAAATATGTGTGTCTACTTGCAGCCAAAGACGCCTGAAAGAGACTCCTCAATCTAGCCCACAGGTGGCTGTCTTGACTGCTCAGGTTGCTGTCCTTCATCAAGAAGATACTGCTCTATGTGCTACAGTGACTGGCACCATTAGTGCTGTTGGACTTGCTGACAACAACAGCTGCTGCCCTGGGTTGCCTGAAAATCCTTGAATTCATTGTGCTAGGGAGTTGATTGCCTTAGCCAATGAGATCAATCACCTTAAGCAGAATCACGCCAGCTTGGACAAGAACATTCAAAAATGAGTGAGCTGATTGACTCAGTTAATGAAAGGTTCTCTTCTTGCCTCTTTGTGCAGCTCTCTTTAATATCTTTCTTGGCTGAACTCTCTACTTTTTTAAACTCACTGGCACCCTTGGCCTTGGATCAAACCATTTTCCCCTGTTGCACCAAGAAAGGCCTAAAAATAACATCCAAGCCGCTTAATTCCTTAGAGAATTTGGCGCACACTGTGGATGAGAGATTTTTTCTGGCCTATCCCACAGATCGTCTGGATCTGGTTGTTCCCTCCTGGAAAAAAACACTGATCAATTTGGATTATTTGTTGGCATGGTGTCACCCACTTTTAAAAACAATCAGAAATTCCCAATCAAAAGATGTCACATCAAAGCCCAGAAAGACAAATAAAACTGAAATTCCTGGGATGCTTTCCAGCCAATCAGGTAGAGCTGCTGAAATTACTTTGGAATTCTCAAGCACTCCTGGCCTTGGCTAGAAAAATTTCTCTTCTAGATAATCAGACAAAACTCTTGGGGCCACGTGATGTATCCCCTAGCACCTCACCCCTTTTAACAATGCCAGGGGACTTTGATTCCCCTGCTTGTCAATTTTCACCTTAATAAACTTTAAATAGGTTTTTTAAAAAAACAAAGGAAAAAACCTAGTACTTTTTTTGTTGACTCAGTTTGAAGTTCTTCTCTATCTAAAGCAAAGTGTTAGTAGTTGTCTTTTTGATACTTACTACTATACAGTCCTTTTCAAACCCGCCGGCCTCTTTCAAATCCCTATGTATAGTGTTAACACTTGGTTGTTGTGTTTATTGCTTACTCTTTTGAGCTACAGTTTGAACATGAAATTCTAACTTAAAATTCATATAAAATCTATTAATATTTTGAGTTTTTCTTTGAATTTACTGGTTTCAAATCCACTTTTGCTTTTTATACTTGCCCAAGACATCCAAGGCTGCTGCCAAGGCTCCCAAGTGTTTCTACCTATTCTACTTCTGGTTCTCCTTGTAGTTGCCCCTCTCATCCAAAATTCAATTCCTTTGAGTCCTGATATTTGCACCCTGCAATTTCAAATTTGCAGTCTATATTATTATGATCCTCCCAGTCTTAAGATTTGTGGTGTTTTTCTCTGGCCCCCTTTGTGCTTCTCCTTTGGACAACTTCCCCCAATTAATGGTCATGTATCTCTTTTTCTGTTTGCATTGCAAGGGACAATCCCTCTAGTCTCCTGCACCTCCTCACTGAAATTCTCATTTTGGGGGAGACAATTGTCAAGAGCTTAACTTGCAATGACCTGGACGTTCATGATGTTGACTACACTGGGCCTGCCTTCACAATGGAGAATGTGCCAGTGTCTACCCTTCTCAGATTGAAGGGAAACAACTAAGTACCCCTTCAAGCACCTGTAAAGTTGCCTCCTGCTTCTACTTGCACGCCCTGGTTTGCTCACTGGGTTAGTGTTGATTGGGGTTGAATGCATATTTTCCTCAGTTGTCCCCTGCATCCCTCTCTTTGATCCTCTCTCCGAGCGGCCATCCCAGAGCTCCTCTGGGCGGCATCCTGATGGTTTATCTTGCTGGAATGGGAGCAGTTTTAGTTAGTTTAGCCCCTCTCTCTCACAACTGTGGTGATCACAGATGGTTTTTGACTGGATGTTTCAGAGCAACATGTTGACCAGGCTAATGAAATGAGCTTTTGCAACAATGCTGTATTAGCTACTCTTGAGGAGAGTATCTGCTAACTATGGACACAGTAACCTCTCCACTGGATCTTAAGTTGAATTCTCTCAGCAGATTCATGTGTTAGATAGCAATAATGGGGGACCTACCTCCAAAACTCACTTCAAACCTAAATTCAAACAAGTTTTGATCCTAAGACGTCCATCATTGTGATCTTCTTGACCATTTACAAGACAGCCATGCAAAGAGCCTCTGACAAGGTTAAAAAGGAGCACATTCTGATCTGTTTTCACCCTACCTTCCAAGAAGTGGCTGTGCCTGAACTACCTATCATTGACACTTGGGAAGAGATAAAACAGCTTCTAATTGACAGAGTTGGGGATACCTCAGTCTAGAGGTGAAAAAGAAAACCTTCATGCATGTTGTGCAGAAACTAAAAAAGATCTTGGCGGAGGTTTTGCAGATAGGTTCTATGAGAAAGGACAACCAGTTGATAACAAGCAGACATCTAACCACACATGAAACCTGGCTTGTTGTCAGGCCCTCAAAGTTAATCAACTCCTGTACCTCCACTTTAAAGCTCACAAGGCCATGCTCTTGTCTATGAAGAGTATAAAGACGTTGGGGGAATATGCACCATAATCACTCTGGGGAAAGTAGGCCACCACCCCTAAGCATGTACCACTCCTCAGGTTGAAGGTGCCAATCCTAAAGAGCAGACAGGAAAAGAACAATCAATCTAGAGGCAAAGACACTCTTGGTTGATAGTTCCTCCCAGTCTCCTCAATCCCCATACATCACAGTAGATTCTGAGCATTCAGTTTAAAACTCTCCCAGTTCTGATATTATTCCATGGCATCTCTGATGTTTCCACGATGACATGGATGACTCAGACACTAAAGATTCTGACTCTTACAAATATTCAGTTCCTAGAAGTATCTGAAACCATTTGCTGTCCCCTATTTGTGCTCCTAGGAAAACTACAGCTACACAATTAAACTTCTGACCCAGAAAACCAGAAGAGAGTATCTCTTGCAGTGATATCTCCATTAGGCTAAGAGTTTGCCTGCTGTGATGATCGATTTGCCGAAGAAACTACTTCAGTATTGTTTACATTATCTTCAAATTACACTAAAGTGACTGCTCTCTTTTCCAGAGCTAATGCTGAAAGTTTCAAGTTTGGGCCAGAAAGCCTTGTAGACAATCAGCCTTTTCTTAGAGGCAAAAACCCCACAGCTTGGGAACCCCTAACCCCTACCAAGTATCTCCCAGAGCAAGAAAGCCTCCTTTTGACTAACAAATGGCCTGGGATTCAAAAGGCACACAAGCATCAAATCCCTGGATTTGATTCTATTATCAAATTTGGGCCTCTCAACTATCAGGAGCG
>QTSX02003360.1:0-7500 GCA_014839935.2 Entomophthora muscae
TGGCTGAATGCTCAACTTGTGACTATTGAAAGAACCAAACCATATGACTTTCTCTGAGACACATGCTGAAGATTATAAAAGAAAGGGAGGTAAAACAAGGGTTAGTCAACCTTTGGGGAAAGACAAGGACAGGATGGACCATCATGGCTCAGAACTTCTTGTACCAGCTCAAAGGGGAGATCCTTTATATAGGGGAGGTGCTATAAAAGTGGTACAAAAAAGAGGACCTCACAAACCTTGCAAGCAAAGTTTGTGGGAAAGTGGAATTGGAAAAACACATATTCCTAGAATACTTGAAAGCAAGAGCAATATGATCACACTTGTTTTACTGGTACATCTGGTACCATCTAGAAAAGTAGAAGTTTGGGAAAGATGGTAATAAAAAAAACTCTTGGCTGCAATCTTATCACAGGTGCTTTATGCTAATGTGGCAGGTGACAAGGTTTGGAGAACAGTGTGGGATGAATCTCTCTTTTGTTTATGACTTACCAGAGACAAAAAACCTTTTTAGGTACCAGTCAACAGACATGTCTAACTCAAGACTTTGTGAAAAAACAGCTGCTTGCAACTATTGATAGAAAAGACAATCTTCTTTTTGCTGAGTCTGCCAACTCACAGGCCAGTCTGGTATCTTGTTTCACAGCCAAAATAGATATGCATGTTTTGAGTTTGTTTAGTCTGCCTTTGCAGGCTGGCACTTCAAATAAATAAAAACATGTAAGTGTTGAGATACCGTGAGCTATCCCAGTTGTGGGTGTGAAACTGCTTCACACAGAAATTGAGTATATCAAGTTGCAAGTCCTTGGAATACATCCTGTCAAGTTGACGCACACTCAATAACTTCCTTTGAGGGATAAAACAAAAACTCAAAAAATAAGACTTGGATTATTTTTAAGTGCCTTTTAAATACAGTATAGTGTTTTAGTACCACCAGAAACGCTTAAAGGTTCAGCTAATTAACAACTGTCAGTTGGATAGATCAAGAGGATTGTAGGCTGTAGATGGGGTGTTATTTACATCTTGTAAAGACTATGATGAAAAAACTTAGAGTAGCCAATCAGATGAGACATAACCAGCAAGAACAGGTTCACTTGCATAGGTAGCCACTCAGACTGTCTGAAAAGTTAGAGTAGAGGACATCAAAGTAGAAAAAATACAGATGCCTCAAAGACTAACAACAAGATATTAGTTATTACCTTGGCAGATTGCAGTGTTAATGTAGACCAAAACCCAGTTTAAATAAAAGATAATTATTTACAAGTTCTCTTCTTTTATATTGTCTGTTGTGTTCTAGTACACAGAATAGATATATTATGTTGCAACTGAACCAATTATAGTTCAGTATTCAGATTAAGGAAGACAAAATTCCAATAGAAATAACAAAAATAGCAATAATATGGGTCAGTATTGATTAGGTTAAGCTGAGACGCCAGCTTAAGCATTTTAAAGCCTTTTAACTGCTTTGGTATTTTTTAAGTCATAGACTCATATATTTTTGAGCATTAATATAATGCTCAGTTTATTGAAGAATATTTTAAAAGCACAAAATATACAAATAATAAAAATCAAGTCATACTTTTATTAACTGTATTTTTTTCTTAAACACTTTTTATTTTTTAATAAGCTAAGAATCAAATATATGAGTTTCACAGAAGAGTAATAGCAGTCCCAAATCTATAATTGCTATTACCCTATCTTTGACTCATATAATTAATTTCTCAGATATTTTTAGAAAAAATTTGCTGTATTTGTGAAGAATATTTATCCTATGTGAAAAATAAGTTTTTGTAATGTGTTCAACTTCATAAACATGTCTCACAAGTTCTTTAGTAGTATCAGATCTCTTTGTTTCTCTGTCATCTGTGCAGAACTTTGCATAATATCTAATTTTGATATACTCCTTAACATTCTCAAATGTCAAAGATGAAACATACAGCTCATTATCTTTCATTAAATATGAAAGGTTAACATAAAAAAGCTTTGACTTCAAACCAGCTTTTTTTAGGGCTAGATTTTCTATCATAGATGTGAAAAAAGGTTTTTTGGGAAACATATTAATTATTTACAAGTTACTCATATAAACTCTTTTTCTCTTTCTCTCTCTCAAAAAGAATTTTGAGATCATTTATATTTTTTATATACATCTCATTTTTCTTTTGTTTAAATATTTCAGATAATACACCAAAATGACTATCAACAATACTTTTGCCATGACACTCTAAAAATCTATAAAACTTAATTGTTTTTTTTTATAATTCTAGGTATCTTTTTAAAAAGATAATATAAGAATTCATAAGATCTGAAATGATTATCTTTATCAGTCCAAACTTTTATATTTTTAATATTCTTAAATTTATCTTTTTTAAGCAGACTTATCAAACACTGACCCAAAAAAAGAATCATGATATAAAGTTTTAGATAAAAAACATGATACTCATATATAATTTTCTCATTTTCTTTAAAAGTAATTGCAAATCCTAATATAAAATAGGTATTTCCTCATAAAAACAATTGCTTGTCTCTATAGGGCCCCATACTATTTTAAAGTTTTCTTTATAGTCTATTAATATAACACACAAAGTATTATCAAGATTATTTATGTCAAAACAGCAGGCTCAACCCACCAGCAAGGTCCCAAGTAAGCAGGTTTGTGACCTGCAATCTGATTATCCAGTCACTTGAAGCCAAACTAGGAATTTGACTTGAATTTTCAAGTTCAACAACATAAACAGAAGCTGATCCCTTACAGTGAATACCTTGTTTTGGCGCTTGACTCATTACCAGGATCAGGCTACCCCCTTCATCATCCCACTGTGTGAGCAACACTATCATGTTTCTGTTATCCACAATTCACAATGGCTATATAATACTTATCTCTCAATAAAGAATGTTATCTAATTTACAAATATTTTCCCCCTTGTAACTCTACTAAAACAGCACAGTTACAACATTGGTAGCAGAAGTAGGATTTTTATCCTAATTTACCCCTAAAAATTCTGCCTGTTTTCTGTACTTTCTGCGGTCAACAAATTCTTGATAGAATCATGTCTGACCTCCTGCTGTATTTGACACCGTACACACCTGGTGCCAAAATACCTGACAGTTTTGTGCTTATCAGAACATGGTAGTTTCACTCCCCATCTTTAACGCCTTGTTGGCACAAGGTTTCTTCCAAGCACCTGCCAACACCCCTTGAGCAACTGGTAAAAGTGTCATGTCAGCCTACGTGGCCCAAAGACTTTGAAGTGCCGCCCTGTAACCTTTTGCTGGAGCCAACAACAGCAATGCTGCAGCATGGGTTCAATCTGCCCAGAGCAAGCTGGCACAAATAAAATGCCTGCAACAGTTCTGGATTGCAGAAATCTTCATTCAATTGACACATGATGCTGGCACCTGATGCAACAAGTAGCACAAAGAGCACATTATGAAGAATTTGGTACACCTTTAAACAGAAATTCTTGTCAAGATTTGTGCTGAAGGACATCACACCATGATCATACACCAAGTGAAGAATCTAACCCAAACAGGTACATTGAAGATGCTCACCCAAGCTTACAAGGAACTGTGACTATGTGACCCCTCAGATATGGCCTGTGACACTCCAGCTATCAATCTCATGTAATATAACACACTCAAGTCACATGTAATAAGACATATAAACCTGAACCAGGTGACCAACTTGCAAAGCCTGTATTGTGAGGCAGAGAAAGCAGAACAAACACCTAATGCTCTCCACAAGGCGCACACTAGAAAAATGGAGCACCTAAAGATTCTCACCCAACTAGACGCTCCAACGCCTGCCTCCTGTGAACAATATCAATAGCTCAAACCACAAACCCGCAGGTTTGAATGGATATGAAAACAGGAACAACAGTAAGTCAAACTGTACTCATTTTTGTATCACTGCCACACAAGACAATCAAGAAAAAATCCCAGGGAGAGCACCAATTGAGCCAATCTCTCCCCGCACAACTCACAACTTGTCCAACAATAAGTACCAACCCAAGGACGTGGATTGATGCCCAATGATCCAGGTACCCTCAAAAGACCCGGTACTTTACATCATTGCCAGACATCCAAATAAACTGATGTCTTATCCTTTCCACTTTTGCAGTTACACAGGCTTAGCACTCCTGGACTTGGGTGCAGATCAAACCCTAGTCAACAGCAGCTTTGTAGACAATTTCAAGCTAGCTATTAATTCTTTGTGGATTAAAACGTGATTTTAGCTGATGAACATCACATTGCTGTGACAAAAAAAACTGCTCCCTTCTCTGCCATGCTAGAAAACCTGTATTCCATCATCCAGGACCCCGTCATTAATTTTTCCAAGTTTGAAATTGTGCTAGGACTGGTTGAAAAAAAATAGCAACTATGCAGACTGGGCAACCTCAGTACTGATCATCAAGTGTGAAGGCGTTGATCATCAGATCTACCCTAACTCAGTGAACTAACTCCTGCGTGACCACATTTTTGTACGCATTACAGAGACCCTAGACAAAAAAGAAAACCTCAAAACAATTGACTGGGACTTCTGCCAGTACAGGATCATACACTTAAAAGATCAGCAGGACATCACTATGTCTCAGGATTGTAAAATTGTAGCTCCCTATCCAGAAATCTTTGAGGAGGCTTTACCCGGGTTACCTCCGGAAAAACATATCCAATATTACATTAAACTCAAGGGAGCTGTGCCCAAAACGCGGCCCATCTATTGCCTTACCCCAAATAAAGGCAATACACTATGTGTTTACCTCAAGGAGGCCTTGAAAAAAGGACTTATCTGTCCCTCACAATCTTCCTTTGGGGCCACCATATTCTTTATAGTAAAGAAAGATGGCACCCTGCACTTAGTCCTGGATTATTGAGCTCTAAAAAAAGTCACTATCAAGAATTTTTACCCACTTCCACTTATTGACAACCTCTTCAATGCCTTAGGCGGAGCCACAGTTTTTTCCAAGATTGATCTAACTGCTGGTTACAACCAAATCTGTATCAAGGAGGAAGATATACCCAAAACAGCCTTCTGCACTAAATACAGTTCATACAACTGTGTGGTACTCAACTTCAGAATGACAAACACCCCATCAACTTTTGATACCTTCATGAGCAAGGTGTTTTTCTCTCACATTGGCAAACATGCCTTGGTATATCTGTACAACATCATTGTCTATATTTCCTTGGTAGAACAAAACCACAAGGACTTAGAGGCTGTCTTTGCTACCCTGGCACATCATAAGCTGCTAGCCAAGCCTTCCAAGTGCCAGTTCTTCTGCAAGCAGTTGCTCTTCCTGGAACACATTGTTTCAAAGGATGGCATCAAGCCTGACAGCCAGAAAATCTAGTTCATTTGAAAAATGCCACCTTCAAAGAACAAGTCAGAACTCTGCACATTCTTGGAAATGAATACCTATGTACAACAATTTATACCTGACTGTGGTTTCCTGACTGCACCTCTGCCTGCCATAACTGGCTCTAAATCTAAGTTTATATGAACCCCCAATGTGATCTTTGCTTCAGAAGTCTTAAGGAGAAGCTCACTACAAAGCACTCATTCTACAATACCCCAAACATGATAGGAAATATCAAATGAAGACAGACGCCTTTGACACATTCATTGGGGGAGTACTACAAATCAAAAACAATGACAGAAATTTCCTTCCTGTAGCCTATGAGTCACACAAACTGATAGAAAGCAAGTGCCAATACCCTATACATGACAAGAAATTGTTGGCAATTGTGCACTGCCTGGTCAAATGGTGTTGTTACTTGGAACAGCAGAAGCAATAAATAGCATCAACTGACCACAAATTTCTCCTATACTTCAAAACACAGGCAAATCTCTTCTGTAGACAAGCACATTAGATGGAACTCCTAGAAAGGTTCAATATGATCATACAGTACAAACCTGGTCCTGAGCTTGCCATGGCAGATGTACTCTTGCACCTATACGTTAGAGCTATGGGGGGCAAGAATGGGCTTGACCCAGACTGGCCTCTCCTAGTACTCTAGACAAAGAACATGAGCTTTCTCCTGGCATCACAGACACAACAAAAAAATAGTCATCAAGAGCAAACAAATTATTTGCAGACGTGTACGGGACTTTACATCAAAAAATAACTAATAAAACCATCATTTCTTACATCCCTACACATCAGCAAGTTGACATCACTCTACGTTACCACAGGGACTTAGGACATACAAAAAGCTGCAACCTCTACAAAATTCTTAAACATAAAGCATGGTGGCTGAACCTATACTGGGATGTCCAGAAAGTCCTAGACCAATGCAAAGTATGTGAGAAATTTGCAAAAAGCAATACCTCACCTAAGTCTGTACTATCTATCTGTTCACAGCTACCTTTCAAGGTATGGGCCCTAGACATTGTGAGCCCTATGCCAGAAAAACACGATGAAAAATACATAATTACTGCTTTAGACTTTGCCACTCACTGGCCAGTGATGCAAGCAGTAAAAACTCACACAGGCAATATTATGCGGCAATTTATAAGAAAAGAAATCATCAGCAAGTTTGGAAAGTCAGAACTCCTGATAACTAACAGAGGTAAGAAACTGATCTCTGGAAATACCAACATATATCTCACCAAAAACGGGGTTCAGCACACAGTGACAACACCTTACCATCCTCAGACCAATAGACGCGTGAAACAGCTGAATGGCAGCCTAGTACAGGCCCTGGCCAAGCTTACTGCCAGGAGACCTGAGGGCTGATATAAGAAGCTAGCAACTGCATTGCTTGTATGTCAGACCCGCGTGAACAGATCTACCAGAAAAAGTCTCTTCAAGCTAGTTTATGGTACATAACCCAATATTATCCAAGCACTATCAGGGCCTAATATGGAAATGCCCAGTAAAGTTCTACCCTGCTTGGACCCTCAAGTCATGCAGGCCAATAAAAATCAACTAGAAAAAACGCCTACAGAATACCTTCATTCTCATCTAAGACAGACATGAGGTTGGTGACAAAGTCTGGGTAATTAATACCAACAAGAGTAAATTACAGCCAGAAAAAGTGGCTCTGCCATTATCCTGAAGGCAAACAAAAACAATACTTACCTCTTGCAAGGACTCGGAAAATGCAAACAAGACAAAGTCCTCTACCATGACCGCCTAAGACCCTGCAAAGCAAGACAAAAACAACACAAGACTGTTCTACCCACCACTAAACAGCAGTTAGTCCAGTATGGCACCCGGACTCCTGACAACCCGCCACCAAAGCGAGGCTAACCTTCAGTTGAAAAAGTGTCAAAACAGCATGCTTGACCCGCCAGCAAGGTTCTGAGTAAGCAGGTTTGTGATCTGCAATCCAATTATCCAGTCACTTGAAGCCAAGTTAGGAAGTTGACTCAAATTTTCAAATCCAACAACATGAACAAAAGATGATCCCTTACGGCAGATACCTTGTTTTGGCGCTTGACTCATTACCAGGATCAGACCACCCCTTCACCATCTTGCCGTGTGATCAACACTATCATGTTCC
>QTSX02003361.1:0-12999 GCA_014839935.2 Entomophthora muscae
ACCTTCAGGAATAATCTGTAAGAATTCAATCTGTGGTGGACCTCTTTATAGAAGGAAAACTTTATGCTGGGGAATAAAACAAGGGTCTGGCTACTTCTTCAATAGAGAAGCAGCTCCTTCGCTGTAGGGTAGGGGTTGACAAGGATCAGGAGGGACAAGGTAAAGTTGGGCCGATAAAGGCAAGGAGGATCGGAGGACTACAGACCACAAATAGGGATTCTAATCATCTGAACTAGGATATTAAGTGAGCACTTTAGAAGCTTCAAATATGGAATTAGAAAGAAGAGGCATCTTTTATTGATAATATTTTAGACTTATACAGATACTGGGTGAGACTTTCTATTGGCTTGAACCCATTCTGCACATGAACAACCCCTAGGTTCAATCCAACTAAATCTCCACCACAGCCAAATCTATATAAGTCTAAAATATTATCCAATAAAAGATACTTCTCTTCCTTCCTAATTCCATATTTGAAGCTTCCCCAAAAGGTGCTCCTTATTAGTAGTATCTCCTAGTTCAGATGATTAGAATCCCCTATTTGTGGTCTGTAGTCACCATCTGGCTCTCCTTGTTCTTGCCTTGTATCCTGTCTCAGGGCCCAGCTACCTTGTGCTCTCCCTGATCCTTGTCCAACCCCTACCCTACAGCTTAAGAGCTATCTTCTGTTGAAGAGGAATGAACTTTATTTTATTCCCCAACTGTATTTTCCTCATAAAGAGGGTCCCTTACACAGATTGAGATTCTTAAGATTATTCCTGAAGGTCCTTGTCTCTTTAAGACCAATGCAAATGGTATAAAAAGAATCTAGTTCCCTTATTCCCCATTGTGATCATTCTTGGTCTGAATAATAAATAAAGGATTCACTTAGACTATGGTTTAAATGGATCAGAGTTGAGAGCCCTGGGCCCTGAAAGTAATAAAGAACAATCTCCAAAGATGCAAAATCATAAATGTTGTGATAAGCCCAAACCCCAGAAGGTCAACCAAGAACTTTAATTGATCCATTGTTTAATTACAACAACAACCAATATCAACTGCCTTAGAAATAATACCACTTATTGCCACAAGTATTACTTCACTAATACTTTATAGTTGTTAAGTTCATACCCTCTTTAGCGCTTAATATGGGATTCTATCCTAGACAAACAAAGAAGTGCCAAGGATTTCAGGACTGAGATTTTAAGTCTTGACTGATGTTTCATATTTTGTTGATATCTATGCCAAGACTTTTGTTTGCTTGTTTCTCCTTTACCATATTTAGTCACCTATATTTCTGCAAATACTGAATTATTTTAGGCCAAACTAATGTCAGCCAAAAGCCCTCAATTGAAGCTTTCAGAATCTTACTCTTGACAGTATATTTCTGATTCAAGATTATGAGTTAATATTGCTTAAACATAATTCTCCTATCATCTCCTTTTCTTAGAGTTGGGTATAAAACCTCACAGCTTTATTATTCCAAGCAATTCATACCCTTCTGTTTAGGCTCATCAATAAAATCATTGTCTCAATCCTAGCTGTATCTCTTGTATCCTTGGAAAATAGTAATTTGTTGGTGATGGTTGAGCACAGGCTTTGATACAACTGCAGCTGTTGTTAAAAAGTCCGAAGTCTTACAAAGGAAGCCAATTTTTACCTTTTCAAAACCAAAGATTGGGCTCATACAGTTGAGAAGAGATATGTCATGGCAAACTCCTACAATTTTTTCTCTCCCTGAAGTGACAACCCAAAATTAAGACAAACTTCTGTTGAAATTAGGGGCCCTAATCTACAAAATAAAGCTTATTATGGATTTTTTTTCACTCTGGCCAATCAAAAGCTCTCACATCAAAACCTAAACCTTCTCTCTTTGTCAATCATGATTTATGAGTGCTAAAACAGAACCTTGGGTTGTTTTTCCAATAAATGGGTCAATCCTAAAATCTCCAAGTCTTTAATCTCTGGTGAAAAACTTTTGTAAGTAATCCATGTCCAGTCAATGATATTCATGTCTCTTTCTTGCCCATAGTACAAAAGTGATCAAGGCTCTTAGAGCTCCTTGTTTACTCATTTTAAAAAAAGACTTGGTAATCTATTATCACTCCTGTAAGCTTACTTCCCCCTGGCTCTGGATAGAACTCTCTTCCCCTGTTAAAAAAAAAGAGATCTCGTCAAAAACTGGCTAAACTCCCAATTTTTGAAGGATTTATCACAAACTCTGAAAAAAATAATTTTCTTGCCTTACCCTACAGATCACCCTGCTTATTATGTCCTGTCATGAAGAGAACAATGGTCAGTTTTAATTACTTACTGGCCTGGTGTCAACTGCTCTTAAAAAATATAAGGCTCAACCAATCAAAGGCCTCCATATTGTTTTCTGTACAGTCAAAATTAACAGTTGAAATTAATCCCCAATAATACCCTGTAGGCAACACACAATTAGATGCCAGTTTAGAAATTAATTCAAAAACTTCTAACTCTTCTGATCAAGGGCTGAAAATTTTATTCCCCAGCCAACCAAGAGGCTCCCCTGCTTCTGATAGCTATGTTGTTATAAATTCTGTCTTTTAAAAGGCAAGCAGGCCCATTTTTGGGTTCCTGCTTTTCTATTTGTATCAATTAAAGGATTAAACAACTTTTTAAAAAAACTTTTTTGGTTTGAGGTCTCTTGGATTTGGAGTCCTCTATCTAGAGCCTGTTAGTAAAATAATTGACTTTCTTATCTTAGCCCTTTTTTCTTGGCCTCCATATGGTTTCTCAATCTCCCTAGTGTTAATGTTAGTGTTAAACATTGTTAGTTACCTTGTCAGAGTGAAGTAGAGTGAGAGCTCATTGTAATCAATCAAATGGGGAATTTACACCCAAATTAGGATGAAATTACCAATGAGAAAGAGACAGGTGATTGTTTACTTGGACATGGTAACCCCTGAAGAGTGAATAAGAAAAGGTGCAGTAGACAATTATGCACATATACAACAAGAAGACCTTAATTTGACTCAGAGTCAAGGAATCAGCAGCATAGATAGGTTCACATTCAATTTTGCAGGTTTCAGGAATTATTTTGTCAGGAGGTGAAAGATTCCCAAGAAATTTCAGAGAAGAGAAGGCAGAATCTAGAAATCTGGTTATTACAAATCTGATTGGGAAATATTGTAATAAGTGAATCATGAGGCAAGATATTTATTTGGAAAAATATCAAACTACTAAGGTAGTTTGGTGGGGATAATTTTTACTTAAAGCCTTTGGGTAAATCTTGATGAGGTGGCCTCCTTGTACACAATATTTAGACAGCTTACAGATACCACCAATGGTGGTTCTGTAGGCTGTTACTTGACCTTCTTTGAGGTCAGGATTTGATGACCAGCAGGTCAAAAGAGAAAAAATTGGGTGTGGGGCATCCATATCCTACTTGGACCCAGTTTTCTGTGCCATCAACCACTTGTGATTAATTGTTAGGTTTAAATCTATGATCACTGCAAGCAGGAAGGGTTTTGGGCTGGGTTTCCCCAGGTGGTGGTGCTTTGGCTGAGCCACACATGGGAAAACTATGGCTGTGAAATACCTGGTTTTGCTTTTGAAAGCAAATTCAAACTCAAGTTTTAAGCTAGAATATAGTATATTTTCCAACTTTAATTCTGAAATTTATTGGTTCTTACTTAAACTTGACTCTAATTTTAATGCAAGGGTGTTAAAGTCCCCATCAGTGGTTTTCAAGTGCTCCCAGTTCATATTGAGCACCCCAGAGTGCCAAAATTGGTTGTGATAATCTCTGGTCCATCTGTTTTTGCTTGTTTGACCCCTCCCACCTATGCCAAGGCTCTTCAAATTTTCTGAAGGTACCAAAAATGTTGCTCCCTGCAATTAGTGTCAAAACCGCAGGCTCAACCCGCCAGCAAGGTTCCAACCAAGCGAGTTTGTGACCCGCAATCCAATTATCCAGTCACTCAAAGCCAGACTAGGAAGTCAATTTGAATTACCAAGTCCAACAACATGAACAGATGATTATCCTTTATGGTGGATACCTTGTTTTGGCGCTTGACTCATTACCAGGATCAAGCCACCCCCTTCTCTCATCCAGCCGTGTGATCATCAATCATGTTCCTGTTATCCTTGATTCACATGAACTATATAATCACTATCTCACAATAAAGATTATTATCTATCTTCTAAATATTTTTCCCTGTGTAACTCTTCTAAAACAGCACAGTTACGACATTAGATTTGCAGATTTTACCCTTGCCCCTGCCCTGCCCATTATCTGGTCCACTTCTTCCAAACTATGGGGGGGGTGTATTTCTTTCTCTGCCTATCTGGTGGAAGAGAACCTATCCAGTTTTTGTACCTTCTCAATTATATCCCTGATAGAGTCAAGGATCTACTCTCTACTGGAGAGAGCCTTGTCTGGATTCTGACCTGTGATGGTGCTAAATTTGCCCTCTCTATTGCTGTTTCCATAATCCATCCTGGTGAGAGAATCCTGATGCCCACCCCTATGTAAATGAAAGATTTGCTCCCTCACTACAACCTGCTGGTACTCTCATAGTATGCCCCTGAGCGTACTTTCTGGTTGCTCACTGGTATGTTGCTGATGGGGTTGAATGCCTAATTTCCCCAATTCTCTCCCAACTTGTCCCTTTGGACATTTGTTTGAGTGTCCATCCCAGCTTTGCACTGGTAGGCATCCTGATGGATGTTGTCCCTGGGATGAGAGCCAAGCTTAGCTAGTTTAGCCCCCTCTCACATGCTTCATCATGTGCAAAACATGCTTGCCTCAAAAGATGGGATAGCTTTTCAGCCCTTCAACAAATATAGTAAGACAACACATATATCTATCTATTACAAAGGTAAATAAAGACTCAGAGAGATCAACCAAAAGAAAAAGCCAGTTCCTGTCTTTGGCAAAGCCCAGCAATCAACCCATGTATCATATTCTTAGAAAGCCTAACAGTATATGTGAGAAATGGGGGAAGGTAAAAAACCTTGCCCCCAACCTTGGCTAGCATCATGATCTTGGCAACAACCAAAGGCTGCCACTAACAATTCCAGGTAACTAAAAAGGGGAGAAATTGGCTGATGACCAACTGCAGCAGATAAAATTGATGGTTAAGGGGTACTAACAAACATGGAAATTTATCAGATCAGAGAATCAGGAAGCAAGGGCTAATTATAGCTCTTGTATCAGTTTAGGGTGCTGGGATGAGGCTTGAGTAGCATGAAAAACTGACCAAGGTATTTGAGCCTGATTGTATCCTTTGATGCAGAGAATCTTAGCAAGTTTTGAACCTGTGGGTCCAAAAGGGGGATCCAGCTCAAACTGATTTTGGGATCAACAGCTCAAGTTTGCATATCACTGCTCTTTCACATGATATTTAAGCAGGGGTGTCCCATGGGTGGGTTAGGTGGGGGTCTTTTCATAAACTTTTAACAAATTGGAGATTGCAGCCAAAAAAGGGATTTTCAGTCAGCTTTTGATAAAATACCCAGGCATGCTTTAGATAAGGGTTTTCAAGATTTTGGTGAAGATTGAAGTAGAAGTCCAAGGCAGCACACATAAATTTACAGGATGTGGTGCTCTAGGGTTAGAGAGTTTAGAACCAAAGTCCTAGAGAGGAGCTCCTTATTGAGAAGCTAGGGAGAATCTACTTTTTTTTTAGGCTGCAGAGCAGGAGACAACACAGAGCACTTTGATCAAGCCTGGGAATCTAACTCTAAACTTTTAGAACAGAAAGATGATCTTTCTGTTACCTGAAAAATAGGGCAGGTAAAAATAAAGCAGAGACTTTAGAGAGTCTGAGCTATAAGTGTAAAGACCCAACAATTGGGGGAGTATTCTAGCAAAATAAGGTACCAAGTTGGCGACTTGGAAGTCTGTGAGCGCCGTCATGATTGAATAGACCGTCATCATCAATCAAAAGTCTTTGGCGTGCACGTTATAGCGTCCAAAATTACCGGCAAAATACGTGAGTACATAGTATATACAGGTGTATATGGCTACGGGCTGGGTGGAGTGGGGCAATACCAGTGTGGGCCAGGAGTACTGCTTGGAGGAGTTGAGCTGCACCGGCTCCTTGTAGTAATACTCCCCAGGTGATTTGTTGAATGGACCATGCTGTTGGTTACATTGGTGGCCCCCAATCCCTAGGCATGCTGTGAGGACAGCTGAGAAGATTAGGTGATTTATCTTCTGATCCTGGGGAAGGGCAGACAAAGCTTAGTGTCTTGTTTAACTTCTTGTAGGTAAAGTTTTTGAATTGATTCATGTGATACTATTGAGGGGTAATTTCACTCAATGATAGCACAAACTATCATCAAGTGATTTGGCTTTATTATATACTATCATCCTTGAGGGGCATGATTAGTGTAAAACATTGGACAGGGAACTCCAAACACTTGGTGTTGTCTGGAATTCCCCTTTGGGAGTGGGATGGGAATGGACTGTCAGGCAATGAATTTTTAATCTTGGCATTGCATGACTTTGGAGCTTCCTCAGGTACTTTCATGCAATCACTTTCAACTTCTGTAGTTGATGCATTAATTGTCATGCTGAGCATCTTGTAAAACCCCTCTAAATTTGTAGGTTCCAAATTTGGGCAGCAGTTCTCCTCATTTTTTGGGTTTGGGGAAATTGCCTTTTGGGGGTTCCTGATTGGGCAATTTCCCCATTTGGTGGGAGTGGACGGTCTCACTGTGGGGGGTGCGCTGTCCCCTGCCGGCAGGCGCCTGGTGGTTGGGTGTGCGGCCGGGGTATAAAACCTGTTTTTTCCAAAATTCATTTTTTTGTTTCTGATTCTTTGGCCAGGTGTTTTGCAGCAGTTTCCCCAACCAGGGGGAACTGCTGCAATTTTTATTTTGCTCTTTGACCCTGATTGCACTCAAAAGTTTATCTTGATACAAGGTGTTGTCAGGAATATTCCTGACATAAGTGGGTTAATATTTTAAGGTAAGATAACAAGACAAGATGTGTTAATAATAGATATAATAAGTAATAAGTGATTTTTTTTATTTCTGAGAGGTGGGAGAAACTTATAGTTATTAACTTTACTGCACATAAACATATGGCAGGAATGAAAAGAATTAGTTAAGCAGAAACTACTTTACATTCACATAAGTAGTCAGGCTAACCAGAAGAAAGCATGAAGATTTTTTACCTAGTGAGAGTTTAAAAGATTAATCTACATTCATCATACAGCACACATCAAAATCTTCACTGTTCTTTATACTAGTAATATTTTAGCCAAATATTCACAGTAAAGGGCCCCAAAAGGCAACAGTGCATAACCATCTTCATCTTTTCCTCCAACTTTTCTTCTTTTTAGGTTGTTTAATACCAGAAAAATGGTACTACTGTGACAGTAAGGTGCTATGAATTATCATAGAGGTCAGACCCAAGAATAGCTACAAGTCTAAAGACACTAGTTCTTGTGTAAACCGTAAACTGAAGCATCATGTCTGTCTATGATTGTGTAAGATAAGGGCTTGCTACCAAGCTGAATTTTCACTCATATTCAAGGTCATACTGGATTGATGAAAAGCAGATATTCTAGTTATATTCTGATATGTATCTAGGACCACACTTTTTGATACCCCGACAGAGATATTCTAGTATCTATTGCCACTTTCTCTTGGGAAATCATTTTCCTGATAATTTTTCCCAGGCCACTGAAAATATTGCCTTCATAAAAGGTTCTGGATTAGATCCCTTGCCAGGACAAAACTCAGCTTTTGAAGGAGAGTTTGGGAGTATCACTATGTTCATATGGATATTATGTGATAAAGTGTTCAGCCACGCAAGAATTATTATTTACCTTTTAAGATTGTCTCTATAATCTAGGTTTATCATGATGTAGCTTTTCCCTTTTCCTCACATGGATGTGCTTTTTTAAAGTATATCTATAGCAATAGTATCAAGCATAACTAAGTTGATTCCTTGCCTTTTTGGCCCACTCTCGATTGTATATCTTGAGGCTGCTTATCAAAGAAAACTTTTGAGTGGGGAATCTTATTGGCTTTTTTATAGATTGAAGCCAAATATTATTTTCTTGGATTCTTTAGCTTATAGTGACATGCACTGTTCTATTTATTGTGCCTAGTGTTTGTAAAGCATTTTTATTTGGACTCTTGATTCTTTGAAATCAAATGAAAAGTGTACCGCAAGTGTGTTTAAAGTCTATTTAGATTTTAATGTACTGTAGGTCCAAGCCATTTGATTTCGTTAAGCTACGGTTTATTATACACAACTCAGCTAAATTATTGACGATGTTTGCTGTGATGAACATTGATATATGTATTTATATTGTGTGGAATTTCTTATGCGAAACTTGTTTTCTTTAAAAATCGCATAGCTGAACACTTTGCTATTTAAGTTTTCCAAAATCGAATCAAGGATAGATAGGTGACGTTACCTCAGCATTATAATTAGGCTGGTATATTGAGCAGTAACTCTTAAGAATAGAGTTCTTGAAGTAGGAGGTGCTCCAATTGTTATTTTTTATAGGTTTACTTTTTTAAATTAAGCTAGAGCAAGCCTTGACATCGCATTGGTTAATTGAAAATATAATTTCTAAATTAAAATTATTTCGTGCTGAGTGGGACACCAGCTTTAACGGTCAGATCGATTTTGCTTACATGGCAGTGACAGATCTAGCGTTGTCAGATCAATTTGATGCTATATCCCAGTGTCAGCTGAACGGATATTTATTTAGGCTAAATCCTTGTGCAACTTTTCTTCATTCTAAATCTTGATTAAACAATATGGCCAATGCAAATCTTCCAAGGAGAATTACTAAGGTTTCATATTATCATTTATACAATTTTCGCTCGACACCATATTTTGCATTTTTTAAATCCCAACTTTTAAGGAAAATTGAAAGGCTTATGAATGATCCTGCTCCTGGGATCGATGCTCGGCCTCATGAAGATAACCTCCGTTACTTTGATGTTATAATTAATGGTCCTGATCAGTCTCCCTTTGAAGGTATTTTCTTTTTCAGGACTACCTCATCTTGTTTTCATTGTTGACTACGCTACTTTCAAGCTTTTGCTAAAAAATTTCATAGCGGCGCTAATTTTTAAGAAGCTTTAACTTTATTATTTTACATTTTTCATAATATAAAGTTTTTCATTTCCAATGATACCTCAAAGGTTAATTTTTATTTAAACCACAGACTTTTACTTGTGAACGCTGCCGCCTTTCTCCTTAATGCATTCCAAACCCTAAGATTTATTTTTACTCCTCCCTGGGATATTGCTCTTCAGCTTTTACATATTTGAATTTAAAATTTTGACTAGGCTGGGCATTATTTTTACCAATTCGGGTTCTCTTACTTTAAGTCTATTACACAAAATAATTTTTTTCTTTATGTCTATGCAAAAATAATACTTTTAAAAGAACAAACTTCTTAGTCTCCGATTTTAATTCTCACTTCAGGCGGAATATTCAAGCTCGAACTGTTCCTTCCCGAAGAATATCCCATGGCGCCACCCAAAGTTCGCTTCTTGACGAAAATGTATCACCCCAATATCGATAAGCTTGGCCGCATATGTCTAGATATCTTGAAGGGTAACTTTTAAGCTGCGCCTTAAATAACAGGCTAATTAGATCGTTGGTCTCCCGCATTACAAATCCGTACCGTTCTTTTGTCTATCCAAGCTCTCTTATCAGCACCTAACCCAGACGATCCACTGGCCAATGACGTAGCCCAGCATTGGAAGGAGAACGAAAAGGACGCCATCCTAACAGGTTTATATGCCTACCTACTGATTATTTATTCTCTTTTAGCTCGGGAATGGACACGAAAATATGCTCACCTGGAATGAAAGTCAAACTCTTATCTCTCAAGTTTTAATGCTTGAGTATCAGGTCTGTAAGCTTTCTTTATTTCTTAGTAAATATTGATATTTTACCTTATCTTTATAGAGTTCTAATAGTGAAGTGGTGTTTTGTGACTGTTGAACTTTAAGATGAAAACCCCAACCTATCCAAATTCAACACTTAATTTTATTCCAATATATTTAGGTAACAGCAGTAGCTGATGATATTTAACCCTTTAAGCATTGAGGCTGCTAATTAAAGTATAATGTATATTAAGACTCAAAGTATGCCTAGATGGGCACTTATAGCTTCCATTATTTTTTATTAAAGCCTCTGCATTATCTATAGTGATCTATTTAAGGTTCATTATAGCTTTGGCCATAGCAGTCAGGATTGTTGATTAGATTTAAGAGCTTAGGATTGGGGTGCACCAGCCCATCTCCTGATATCTACCTGTTTGCCCAACCAGCAAATATCTCTTTTTATAGATTTAAATTTATAAAAAGGACATTTAAGTTGTGCCATGTAAAATCCAGCAGTCATCTGGTAGTGGTCTGGTGCAATCCTACTTAGGGTGCAAAGATGTGGCTGAGTAATCACTTTACCCTTTAAAGTCTAAGAAAATCAGTTACTAAATAACACCTAAAACATTTATCTTTGATTTCTATCTACAGTAACCCAAAAGCTTTCGATAGTAACATTCTATTGATTTAGGTTAGCTTGCAACTTGCCTTTTATTGCAGCAAAATTTTATGACTTGATCTAAAGGTTCCGACAGGGGTTCAAGAGCATTAAAGCTAGGCACAATCTTCAATTATCCCGATAAAAGTATCAAAAGCTTTGTTCTGAAAGCAGCACATTTGATGAATCTATTGCAGAAGAAAAGAAACCCTTTCTGGAAAGTTCCTGTAAAGCTGTCTCTTCATATTTCAAACTGCGTTAAGGGTTATATGGAACTCTAAAAACTTCTGCATCCTGCTTTAATTCTATAGAGTCCAGATCAAAAAGGATAGGAGCATGTGATTATAAATCTAAATACATGATCATGATGAAATCGAGTCAACATGACTGAATCCAAATATGCGCCAAATTTAATATGAGACATTCTAGACCTAAATATTCTATTAAGCAGCTATGTTTTTCCTAATAGATCTTCTCCATATTACCACGAAGTCATTATAGTTTGTATTCTGTAGATTCCAAACCTGTCAAGAATGCAGGATTGTCCAAATCCTATGTCAAATCTCAAACCACAATCGTGATTCTGCTTTTCCTGTTATTAAATGAATTTCTTTGTTTTTCATATAAACATTTCAAATCATGGGATCTCATAGACTTCTTTCGATTTCAAGTCGTGGCAGCATATTTCAATGGACAAAACGAATCCATTGGAATCCGAAATGAAATGTTCAAATCCACCCACCGTTTTCATTGAGTCTAATATCTTTTGAAACTGCAGAAGTTGTCAAACCACGAAACAAAGTTCAAATCATGATTGAAAGCCACTAGTAAGCTAAAAAATTAATGGCAGGAACTGAAACATGGATCAAGACAGGCAGATGGTAAACTAGAAGATACAGAAACCAAATTAAGAAGCTCCACTATGTCTAAGATCAAATGAAAACTTCGACTTTAATAACCATGTTTAGACATGAAAATCAATTGAAACCTAAGATTGTCCAAACCAGAAGCAGATAAATATCACATGCTTAAACCAATTGTACAGAAACTGTGATATCATCCACATTTTAAATCAAGAGAAAATGAACTTCCAAACCCAAACTAAAATCTAAACAAAACACATATCCAATCTAAAGTATATCCTTTATTTATTTTTATAAAGACTATCCCATCCCAACCAGCCCTGCAACAGGCCACAGGGAGGCCTGTCCAAGAGAACACCTCAGAGGTCCAGGAATAGGCCAAGGACACAGAATAAGCATGTTGAGGCCAATACACAGGTTTTCCAAGGCGTCAGTGCAAGCCAACCACCTCCCACATCACAAGCCAGAACTACCAGCTTGAATCCCAAACAGAAGCCACTCTCAAGGCCTGCCACTAAATCTATTCAAACCATGGTCATCAGGAACAATAAGGGTTTTTACAACTCCATAGTCTACCCAGTTGTCACTAGGCCCTGTAAGCTGTATCATAAAGTTGCCAGTTCATGCCTCATAGTCTTTAATACACCATATGAGCAACTGATCACAACTGGAGAGCCAGTTGTACCTGCTGTGTATTCCAAGATTGACGGTGATATTGCATGTGAAAAAGATGCTTTGTTTTACATACAGGTACTTTGAGAAAGGGGAGCTGAACTAACTAAGCTCAGTTCTCATCCTGATGGAAACAGCCACCAAGATGCCACTAAGTGAAACATGGGGATGGCCGCTCAAACAGGGGTCCAGAAAAACACAGTGGAGAATATCTGAGAGAGGTAAGTGCTGATTCCCATTGATAACATTTCAGCCAACAGCCAGGGTGTACAGCCAGGTCCAACTGCAGGAAGCAATGAAAGCCTTGAAAATCAGTGTCAGAACCATTTTTAATGATGGTTCTGTCATCATTCAGGTTGTTTCAAAACTTGTCTCACACAATGATCACTTTAATGATAGCTTAACACCTGGATTATCAACCAAAAATGTAATTGTGTGAGACAGTTTTGGGCAACCTGAATAATGACAAAGAACCGTCATTAAAATGGTTCATACAGTACTGTTTCAAGAACTCGTGCTTCCTGCAGTTGAACCTGGCTGTACCCACAACTGATGAACAGAATGTTATCAATGAGTCAGCCTTACCTCTCTCAGATATTCTCCACTGTGTTTTTCTGGACCCCTGTTTGAGCAGCCGTCTCCCCATGTTTCCTTTAGTGGCATCTTGGTGTGACTCCCTCGGGATGAGAACTGAGTAGTTAGTTCAGCTCCTTGTAGGGTACTGTATGTAAAACAAAGCGTCTTTTCATTATGCCGTCAATCTTTGGAATACACAGCAGGTACAACTGGCTCTCAGTTGTGTCAGTTGCTCATATGGTATGAGGCTTTATATTACAGCTTACGAGCCTAGTAACAGGTAGACGAATTGTAAAAAACACTATTCTTCCTGATGACCATGGTTTGAACAAAGATTTGAGAGTGGCTTCTGTTTAGGATTCAAGCTGTGGTCTGGCACATGTGGGAGAAGATGTGCACTGACGCCTTGGAAAA
>QTSX02003362.1:0-12919 GCA_014839935.2 Entomophthora muscae
ATGTAATATAAAGAACGCCCAAGTAAGGACCAGGGCCCAGAGTTAGGCACTATAGAGTACGCCAATCCTGCCAAAGTGATATAGAGTACTTTAAGCAACTGGGTGAATGTGGTCTGGGCAGTAAAGATTCCATTAGGCAGTCCAGTTGTAGGGGGTAAGAGAGGAGTCATGGAGAAAAAGTATGCAGGCAGATAATTGCACTTGTCTTTGAATAATCTTGGTGGCCTCACGTACCACTTTCCTTCCTGACCTATAGTTCTGATCTCTCTAGTACTTGACAAGGGGTTGGCAATGAGCATGTTCTCCAAGTTGAACTCAGAGTAGGCTGGGTTTGGAGGGTATTTGGTGAAATGTACAGGTCCAAAGGGGGCTCCAGGGGGACCAATAGTGTGAGGCTAGTTTGGCAGGGTGGGTCTCTAGAGGGGATGATTGCCTGGTTGACTACTTGGCCAGAGTTGAATAATAGATTACTAAAACTAGATAAGGTAGGGTTTTTTCAAACCAAAGGTTCATAAAAATTTATTATCAAACATGACAATATGGTAATCCCCATATTGCCAGGGTTCTTATACCCAGTGATTTTGCTTCTTCAATTTTTGCGGACTTCAGGCCCGTGAGCAATTTGCTGGCAGGGCAAGGATCTTGGCTTATGGGTTTAAGGGCAGAGGATCCAGGCTGTGCCTGCTCTGGTGAACAGTAAGTGGGGATGCTTTGTTCCACCGCTGCTGTTCACTATGTCACCTGAGCCGGCTAATTGCATTGCCCATTCTGGACAGGAGACTGCCGGCAGCTGGTGCTTATTGGCAAGGATAGTAGTAGGCTTTGTCTTAACCTCTTTTAGGCAAGCCAAAACCTCTATGTAGGTCTGGGTCTTCAGCAGCACAAGGTTGGTGGCAATATGGTGACTATTTGGGGAATCTTCCTTGACAGGCTGGTGGGTTGCAGAGTAAAACAACTTGAGTCTGGGATTCACCAGTTCAGCAGATTTCCATCCATCCTGGGTGACTTGAGTTGTCTTCAGAGGGTCAGGGTTTGCTTCACAGGGTTTCAATACAAGTATTGAAATGTCATTCATGATACTCCCTGATATTATAACAATCTTTATCAACTATGGAACCTGGGCCCCAAGGTGCTGCTAACTCTTGGGGTAACTTGCATGCCTTTTCTTGTGGTAATCAATTATTACACCCACAAGGCAATTGACACCCTGCTATCATTCTGGTTAAAGAACCCAATGACCAAAGAAACAACAGCACATGCCCAAGGACCTAGCACCTGGAACCCAGCTATATAACAAGTACATATTTTGATTGTAAACCACACCATAACTAGATTGTAAATGCCTCAGATGGGCAAGCTTGCTCCTAGAAGAAGCCCACTGTACCATGCCTATATTTTCAAGCCAACACAAATGCCTACTCCATATTTTAGACTGGACTCATTGCCACTGGAATGACCAAAATACATGCTACCACACCCTAATCACCCTACTGGAGGCTAAGCAAGGCCAACACTCTATTCAAGACTACATCAACAACCTTTCAAAACTAAAGACCTGTACCCAGTTGGAGGAAAAACTTGCTGCCATCATCTCCTGAAGAGGAGTGGGCCCGCCCTTAGAGATCTCCTGAAGCACTACCTGCCTACGCCAATGTTGTAACTGGACTGAATTAGAAGAGTTACACCAGGAAAAATGGTTGGAAACTAGATCATTATCTTTATTGCAATGTGGTAATTATAAAGTTTGGGTGAATCAATATAAGAGGGACAGGGTTGGGACAATCAATCAGTTGGATTGGGCAGGGAGTGGCGTGATCCTTGTAATAATTAGAGCGCTGTATCAAGCTGTCCACTAAGCTGGGATTAGCACTGGTTCTTGTTGCTGGATTTAGTCATTTGATTTGGCCCCTGCATTTTGTTACCAGTCATGGGGAAGGTGGTTAGGGAGTCACAGAGCCTCTTGTGTTGAACCTTTCCAGGAGTTGACCCCTCAGTTTCAACACCATGCCTTGAAGAACTCCTGCTCTTATGTAAGGGGCTGAGCCTAAACCAGAAGAACACTGACTCTTCCCCCACTTGCCCCACTGGAAGAGTTGCTTTGAACCGGCCAGGGATGTTCCCATATGAACTGTACCACCACTAAAGAGATGGGTTGTGCCTTTACTGCCATGAGGCAGGACACCTGGCCCAAGCATGCCCCAAGAAAAATACTCCTTCTGTATCTGCTGTAAAATATGGCTATGGGTTGCAATAATTCTACAAATAGTTGGTCTACTACCCCTTTTCTTAGTGCTGTATCTTTGGATGGTATAGTGACAGTCTTGTGCAGACAGAAGAATAAAAGATATAAAGACAAAACTGCTGTTTTATTTGATAGTGAGGTAATTATATAGTATAGGGAAGGGAATTGCCACCAGAGGGAAGGAGGCACTGGCAAAGGGACCTGCAAGCAGGAGGATGAAGAATAGGCACACTAAAAATGCCCCTGCAACAAAACAACTGGTTTCATGTGCTTTGCCTAATGGAGACAAGTGGGGCTAGCTATGTTGTTCTATTAGTAATCACATAAGTAAAGCCCACACTTGATGTGCAATGAATTGATCATTCTATTAATTGTTTTGTAAGGGTTTAAAATGGGGTTTACCCACTCAAATCAGTGATGCAATAGGGCAATCTTGAAATTGTGCAAGTGTTTCATTGTGCCAAACCTTAAGTGGACTTCATATTGTCTTATCAATTCAAGATCTGTGGTAGTATCCTTGGCGCAAATAAACACCTCTTCTCAACCCTAAAATTTTATCCAAGTAACAATAGAATTACTCAGAAGCAAGCACCAAGTGGATGCCTTTATTGACACTGATTTGGATAAAAGCTTCATTGACTCCTCCCTGGCAGAGAAATTAGGCTTGACAGCGTCCAAGTACTGCTCACTAGTGACCATGGGAAATAGCTCCCAAGACACATGATACAAATGTGAGCAGAGTGTGTATCCCTCATCCCTGATTCTCCTGCAAGGATTGCCCCTTCCCTTGATCTTGGGCAACTCCTGATCTGATAGGCATGGACTAATCTTGAACCAATGTGAAAAGACTGTCACAATAGGACAACCAGAGTCATGTGACACCATTTCAATCTGTATAAGCCACATACAAGCCCCAACCGGCAGACTATCAACCATAAGAATGGAACCTAGCATTGTGATACTATCTATCCCCCTGAAGAAATGGGATCAAGTGTTCATCAAAAAGGAAGCCATAAAACTATCCAGCCATTCAATCTACAACCACACAATAGACCTGTTACCAGGGACCCAACCACACCACAGTCCCATCTACAGCTGTAATCACCGCTAACAGGTAGCCTTGAATACTTATCTAGAGGATATGACCAAAAAGGGTTTTATCTGAGTGTCAAAGGCCCCTTGCTTGTCTCCCATGCTGTTTGTAGGGAAAAAAGATGGCGGAATGCGCCCATGTGTAAACTATCAGAAGCTGAACAACATTACAGTGAAAAACTGATACCCTATCCCCAACTCTGATGACCACTGTGATTTACTGACTGGAGACCAGGTGTACTAAAAAATTGACCTAAGATACGCCTTCAATCAGATCCAAATCAAAAAAGGAGACAAGTACAAGACGGCCTTCAAAACCCAATATGGGCTATACAAGTACCTAGTTATGCCATTCAGCTTATGTAATGCCCCCAGTACTTTCCAAAGGATGATTGAATCCGTCCTAGGCAAGTACATCAATCAATTCTGTGTTGCATGTTTGGACAACATCCTCATATATAGAAAATCACACAAAGAACATCTCCAACACCTTGACTGTATACTGGAGAAACTCTCACAGGCCAACTTACACACCAAGCTGAAGAAATGCAAATTCTTTCAGTCTGAAGTTGAGTTCCTGGGATATGTAGTGAAGACCGGTGGGTTTGCCATGGCACAGAATAAAGTAGAAGCAATAACATCTTGGCTGGTGCCCAAATACAAGAAATATGTGAGAAGTTTTTTGGGCCTGGAAAATTATTGCAGGGATTTCATCCAATTTTTTCTCAAATTACACTGCCCCTGACCCATCTCTGCTCTGACAATGCCAGTTTGTTTGGACCCCAGAATGCACTACCATCTTTGAAACCTTGAAGCTTACCTTCATCTCTGCTCCTGTCCTGGCAATGCCTGACCCTTCCAAGTCTTTTGTCCTGGAGACTGACACGTCTAACTTTGCAGTAGATGGGGTCCTCCTTAAGGAAGGATGGGATATTATGCTACATCCTGTAGCATATTACTCCAAGAAGATGCTGCCTGCAGAAGTAAATTATCCCATTTATGACAAGAGGATGCTTGCCATAATGAATACCCTGAACCACTGGTGTAGATACCTGTGTGGTGCCAAGTTTTCAGTAAAGGTCCTTACTGATCACAAGAACTTGGTATATTTCTTCAAGACAAGACAACTAAACCAGAGACAAGCCAAGTGGGCCTCAGAAACGGCATATTGCAACTTGATCATCAACTACAAGCCCAGAAAGATAAATGTGGTACCTGACGCCCTGAGTAGAAGAGCCAACCTGGTACCAACCCACACTGAAACTTGCAGTCACAATACTCAAATCCTTTTGGATCAAGTTAGTCTGGGTATCAAAATGAACTACCTGGAGCTTAGAGCTGCAAGCCTGATGTACTGAGAGCCCAAACCCTCAATGATTTTTCCAAGTCCATATTTTCTGACCTCTCCAAATCAATAGACAGAACTCATTACAAGAAGGACTACTCACTGAAGGGCACAATGTTGATACTCCACAACAGAATTTATGTACCTAAAGGGAACACCAGGACTGACATATTGAGATATTATCACAACTCAGAGATGTCAAGACACCCAGGGAGACTCAAAATCCTCAGGAGCATCAAAGAATTTTTTCATGGCCCAGAATCAATAAAGAAGTAAGCACTCACCTGAAAGGATGCAAAACCTGCGGAAGGACAAAAACTCATAGAAACAAGCCCAAATGTGTCACATTAGTTTCTGTAATGCCTGTTATTACCTGTCCTGATTGCAAAGCTCAGAAGAAGGGTAAACAGTTAAAGAAGTTAACTTAGTTGATTATTTAAATCATACCATTGATTGAAAATGGGCTACTGTTGCCCCAGCTTGTCAGCTTGATTTGATCACTCCATGCAAGTTGACACTCATAAATAGACGTAATCTTAGAGTCACTCAATACAACCTCATTTATTAGAATGGTCAACAGAAATTAATCACTCAAGGGTTTTTTTGCATACTGGACAAGATACTCTTTGGATGATGCAGATGGAATAGAAGCCATGGATCCAGGTAGTATTGCTTAGTCAAAATTTGGTACATATTGAAAAAATTTCACTTTTCAACTCTTAAGAGTTAAGTCCTTTGTAAAAATTTACTCGAATAAACCAAATATTCTCCTGGTCTAACTTTTTTTAACAATGCATCCAGTAGTTGGTCTACTACACTACATCCCGTATAACTTGATCTTAAGTCAAATTATTAATGGAAGATGAAGCCCTGCCTTGGGTAATTTGTTGTTGGCGTCCCCTAATGTTACTCCAACAACTCAGAATCTTGGTGTCTTTCCTGCTGAATCTGAAACTGAGAAATTTACACTTTTTCAATATCCAGAGTTCTATACTAAAGAGATTTTAATACTTTCTCAAGCCATATATCTAGGACTTCTTTGGTTGGGTTTAATCATTTTGTTAAACCCAGTGTTTCTTTTTGTTGCAACCAAGTTTCCCTCCTTTCCTGCCAATGTATCTTATAGTACATAGGGGCGCTCAATGAGCCGTCCCTTAATGTCACGGTAAGTTCCATAATGCCAGGAATTATTTGGCTGAGTAGAAAAGCTCAGAAAGCCATAAAACCTTTAACAAAACTGACTGATTTAATGGATTTGAATCAAACATTTAATTGAAAATGGGTTACAGCTGCTCCAGTTTGCTGATTGAATCCAATTCCCCCTGTAAGTTGACATTGATAAATTGACGTAGTTTAAGGGTCACCAGATATGAACTTGTTAATCAGCACAATAATCAGAAGTTGGTCATTAAAGGGTTCTTTTCAACCTGGACTAGATACTCACTTGACAATGTGGAAGGAATAGGAGCCCAGGATCCAGGCGGTATTGCTTAGTCAATTTTTGATATATATTGAATAATTTTCACTGTTTCAACTCTTAAGAGTTGATTCCTCCCAAAATCATTAATCAATAAAATCAAATATCCCTTGGTCTAACTTTACTTTTGAAAATGCATCCTGTAGTTGGATTATTACGCTACATCCCCTACAATTTAATCCTTAGCCGGATTATTACAGGAAGATGGGAGCCTGCCGTTGGTACTTTGTCATTGTTGCTGCCAAATGTTAATCCAATGCCTGTCAATCTTGAAGCTTTCTCTACTACCGTCAAAGCTGAAACTCATGTGCTGTCTAAATGTCCTGAATTTTATGCTGAAGATACTCTGATTCTCTTGCAGGCTATTTATCTTGGGCATTTCTGGTTGGGGTTAATTATTTTACTTAACCCTAGTATCTCATTTGGAAATTTCACAAAACAGTATCTGAATCTGTGTTGGTGGTTAATCATCAACTCTATGTGGATTTGGGTGGTTATTCCCCACCACATGGTGACCTCTTCTTACTATCTGTTGCTTTCTGTCACAAAAAACTGCAAATACCCTGGATATACCCACAGGGCCCAGGATATTGGTCTACATGGACTAAATTGTGTAACTTCCCCTGTCAAACTCTTTTAACACAATACTGATCATGGTAGACTGCTTCACAAAAATGTTCTAATTTATACCAACCACCACCCATTGCACAGCTGCAGAAACATCACAGCACTTCCATAACCAAATCCTCACTCATTAAGAAACACCTGGAGATTCTATCACATACAGAGGACACTAATTCACTCTAATTATTGGACCCAGGTGATAAAGGACTTAGGAGTTAAGCACTGTGTATCAACCTCTTACCACCCACAGACCAACGTCCAAAACAAGAGAGTTAATCAAATCCTTGAGCAATACATCTGATGCTAAGCAAATGCTGATAAAGACAACTGGGCCAAGATTCTTCCCATAGCCTAGTTTGCCTACAACAGCAAGGATCACCCCTCCCTCCACTGGAATGAATCTGTTTAAAGCTAATAATGGATTTGACCCCAACTGGGACCCCAAGATTGATGAAAAGAAAACTGTGGAGCAGGTTGCCACTCCTTAGTATTGCCATGTTTGGACTGATTCCTTATTTGGAAAAGTATAAGGGGAATTGCTGCCCTTTTTTGTGTTTTACGTGGGAAGATAACCCTCTGAATCCTATAGGGGCATATCCAATTAAAGACTAATCAATGCACAGCTAGCCACAGATGCCTTGGAGAGTGACCTATCAGAGTGATTTTTGATATGGAAATTAGTGGCCAATTGATGCATCTGCAGCTAGCTGCAGATGCTCCAATTGGTGACCCATCAAAAGAGGTTTTCATATGGTAATTATTGACCTATTGCTTGCGCCCACTATGTAAATTGGTATATTGGCCTTCCACTCCACTTGACAAGCATGGACCCTAAGGAGAGTAGTCTGAAACCATATTCTGCACTAAACTCCCCAAAGACGGCCCTATTACTGCTGTGAGCACCTGACTCTCAGATCACATGCTCAAATGTTCACTTCTTGTCCAATCTAAGACATTTCCCTCTGAATATTCCCCAAAATGTTCCAGCTCTACAAGAATAGCTTAGTGCCTGACAGTCTAGGCCCTAGTCAGGTTGACTCACCCTTTTTTCCCTCCTCTCCCTCCAACTATAAAAATACCCACAAGATATCCCCAATAAAGACAATTATTTACCATACAAACATAACCAACAACTTCCAATTCTTAGATTATTTGCAGAGCCCACAAATAGAGGTTCTGTTGAGTAAGAAGATATCAGTCCTGTTGTTTTCCCAGTTGCTGCTCAGCTACACCCAACCTACCCTTAGAACCCTTGAGCACTATAGAAACCAACACTACTGGACGCACCTGGATCAAACAGATTCACAACACCCAAACCACCTGCCTAGCCAACCTGAACTGCTCATTAAAGACATACAAGACATCTGCTGATAAAAATAGTACCCCTGGAAGTCAGAGACAAAGTCTATCTAGACTTGTGGAACATACCCTTACATTTTCCTTTCAGGAAGCTGGCCCATCAACGTAGTAATCTGTACTAGATCACCAAGCTAATAAGAAAAGTAGTGTTTGAGTTATAATTACCCTTACATGAAAACCCCACAATGTTTTTCATCATGCACTACTTTTAAAAAAGACAGAAAGTATCTTTCCCACCAAACAGTCAAGACCAATCCTCTGCTTATTAAGAATGGCTTCTCCAATGAATAAAAAGTCAAGTACATCTATGGCAACCAAGTCATTACAAGACTCTCAATACTATGTCAAGTTTTTGGGTTACCCCCTGAGGAAAGCACCTGGGAATCCCTCATTAATATGCCTTACACCCAGGACGCCGTCAAACAGTACCTGTAAAAGAAGTTGTTAAAAGAGGGAAGCCCCAGGAAAGAAGGGATGATATCACAAATGAAATTTTGTTATTAATATTAAAGAAAGTTTCAGAGAAAGGATTGAACAATGGCTCTTACCACCTGCAGCCTGCTAGCTCAGAGGGCCAATGACCCAGTTGCCCCATTTTTTGGGCTCAAATATGAAGAAAATTTGAATGAAAAACCATTTATGGAAAAAAAAACCTTGCAGTATACACAAGAAATTGAGAGAGAGAAAACTTCAAATTTGATAATAGAAGCTATACTTGAGTATTGGAAAATTGCCATAAAGGAGGCCCTGAAGATTTTTGCCATGTTACCAATAAGATTCCAATAGAGATTTCCTGAGAATCTGAACCTGAGAGATGCCCAGTAAATCTTCCTGCACCTATCTTCCAGGCTAGTGAACATAAAGGACCAACTGTCTATTAAATTTGTAGCCAATAATTCCTGCCAAACACCAGATGCCACCATGTCACCACTGATTCCCTCTGCCCAGCAGCCCAAGCTTACAAATACCTGATTTAAAGATGAATACCTGGTTGAAGGTATATATGCCCTATCAGGTGTGAGTTGAACCCCATCATGGTTTTGAGTAATTAAGCTATTATGAGCCTTTGGTTAAACAATGTCTTGCCTTATTTCATATTAGTTCTCTACCATTTACAAACTAAACCAGAAGGCTCTGCTCAACCCTCCAACTCATTCTTAGATCCCACAGATCCCACACCTACATTATTCCACTCTCCTTGTTCCCTCTTTGGGCCTATACACTTTACCAAATATCCATTAAACCTGGCTTTCTCCAAGCTTACACTAGAGAATATCCTCTAAGCCAAACCCTTTCTAGATCCTGTAAGTCAGAAATATTTGGTTGAGAAGATTACTGGTACACTGTCCAGCCCCAGCTCTTCAGGGATAAGTGTAATTGCTTGTCTGTGTATCTGGTTCCAAGGACCACATCTATTACATTGCAGCCCACCCACCTACAAGAATCTGGAACCGCAAATAAGACTATATCTACTAAACTTTTTGGTATTATTTATATCACATAGATGGATTGATGGACTCTATGGCCCCGTCCAGCAGTCCTTGGTCCCTGCTAGCTTAATCCTTTTTCTATGTGCTCAAATTAGCACCTATATTATGGTGGGCACTCCCAACTGGCCTGGAAGTCCCTCTTCCTGAGTCTGCTAGTATGAGAAAGGGGGCTAAATTAACTAAGTTCAGCTCCCATCTGGGTGAGGCAGACCACCAGGATGCTGCCCAGTGAATCACTGGAATGGCTGTTCTGAGGGGGACCATAGGGAAGACTCCGGGGACAGTTGAGGTAAATAGGAGTTCAGTCCCATCAAAAAAGACTGGTGACCAACTAGGGAGCACAAGAGGGGCAAGAGTTGAGACCCCAGGCTCCAGCAGGGGGAAGAATCAGCACTCTCCTGTAGAGGGGAAGAAGAGGGAGATGACTCCTCTACACCAGAAGCAGGCAATATGGGGTCTAAAGAGTAAAAATCTGAGTCATTGCATTTCAGAATCTTGATTATAGCCTCTCTGGAAGTGAGAAGATCACTAAGGAAATGCAAAAGACTAGAAGGGTCATTGCTCACAAGACAAGATGAAGAGGAAGCCGTATCCATAAATTGGGGAAAGAAGACAAGAGGAGCAATAAAAAGGGAATCAAAGAAAACACCACAGATTTAAGGACTGTGAGGATAATAATGAAAATCTACAAGAAATTTGGAGTTAAAAGGTGCAAATTTGGGACCTCAAATGATAAAATTATTTTAGATTTGGGTACCAATAGATAGATAAAGCAAAGCTGAACCTGGAGGCCAGTGTGGTGCTTGGGACCAGTCTCAGAGGCCTTGTTCTAAGGTCAGAGCAAAGACAGACCCAAAATTGAGCAAATACAAGGAAAATACAAAATAAAAGTAAGATTTATATGTAATATTAAATTGGATTTTTATGATTGAGTTAGGATCTCAAAAGCAAGCCTAAGTTAGGTAAAAACTATACACTAATGCTTCTTCTAGTGACTTCAGAAAGACAGCTGGGTTCAAACTGAACCAAAGGAAGGTAATATTAAAGAGGAATAAGACTAGCACTTTCTTAGAGCGTATAGGAAACTCAAGGGCATAGTTCCCAACCAATATTTTAAAAGAAAGATATATGCAACAAAGTTTCCAATTTTATTGGATTAGAGAATCAACAAGCAGGGGGCTGAAAGTCCCCTTGCTATGTTTTAAGGGATATGTTGCAGAGTGATCAATCACATTGCCACCTGACCAGAATCTAATTGTTCAGAGGAAAAATTTTGCTGACCTAAGTCAGGGGAGCTGGGGGTCTCATGCTAATTTCTGGGAAGCCATCTGATTGGCTGGAGTTGACTTTGGACATTTGTGAATTGTTTAACTTTATGGGTGTCAATGTGGAATTGCCTGATTGGCTGCTTCTGATTGTTTTCAAAAGCGGGCAATACCAAGCTAATAAGTAATCCAAATTAACCAGAATTTCTTCCCTGGGAGGAGCAACAAAGGCCAGCTGATCCACAGGGTAGGCCAATACAAATTTTTTGTACACACTGTGTACTAAATCTCCCAAAGAGTTTAGCAGCTTGGTTGGTATTTTGGGACTTTTCTTGGTGCAGCGTGGAAAGATAGTGTGATCCAAAGCCAAAGGGGCAGTGAATTTACAGCTAGTGCCCCTCACCAATCCTGGCTCTCTGACACCTATCAAGAAGAGATTAAAAAAGCCTCATGACATTTGTTATTTACATGGATAATATGTGGCTTGTCATTATACTATATAGCACACTCTTCCTATATCAAATAAAGTACTATGCTTGTCTTTGAATTTACTCTTTATTTATTTCTATATACTTCTATGAAGCATATACACAACATTATTAGCACTGGTAGTTTATCCACATCTACTTAGCTCCAGGAATAAATTTTTCTAATAAAAGATCCAGAAAATGACACCCCCTACTGGCTGAAGAAAACACAACAAGGCCAAGTGTCAGGGATCCACTATTGGGCGACTGGGCTGTTATTTTCTGGGATTGGGAGGGCTGCAGGCCAGGCGGGCAAAGCCCACCATAAGATGGGTGTTAACTTAAATAGTTACAACATGGATTTTCCCCACCCAAGACCACAGGCCAGAAGTTAAGATGATAGTTTCAATCACCCCCAAAAAGGGTGATGCACATTATACCAAACAACTTACAGTAGTTTTAAAAGCTATGGCAACAACCAAAATTACCTCAGATTTAAACAAAATGATTTCAGATTTGAACAAAATCCAACTATCAGGTTAAAATATACACTCTGTCAACAGGGATTTTTGTAATTAATGGGAAAAATGGGTCAACAGAGCAAATAAGTGCTCACACTCAAAGCAAGACTATTCAAAATACAATCCAAAATACATTGATTCACAAAAAAATGGTGTGAATTGACTTTTAGGTGTAAATATGTTTACTATGTGAATTGGTGACAAAATACATCCAAGCGCGGTGAGTCAAATCTCAACCCAAAACCAAAACACAATATCAACTCACTATCAAACAAAATTACTCAAATTTTATGTGCAATGAACTTTACTCAAGAATGATCTCAAGGTATCTAAAATACGACACACAATCCAAGACATGAATTTTAAAAAAATAATGTGTTGGGTGCTTAATTTGGCGTAAAATCTAGGATAATGGATGGAAAATATTTTGGGTGTTCTAAAATGGGAGTTGTAAACCAAAAACAACTAAATAAGAAATAAAAAAAATATATGATTGGGATATGGGGTGAAACAATATTAATCAAATATCTATATTCAGATAAAAAGCAAAAATTAAAGAATTAAGGGTGACTTAATTAAGTTATATTTGATATTTTATTAAATTTTAAAGATGGAAGTTATGCAACAACAGAGTGAAAATGCACCTGTTGTTGCTACCAGTTGCAGTTGCCCCTGCAGGTCAAAGAACAGAGTTAGTGCAACCCAAGTGCCTACTCAGGAAGGAGACAGGAGAGGAGAGTTCAATAGTGACACAGCACTGACACAGCTGGTTCAAGGAGCACAAGCTGCTAGGGGGCAGAGCATCAACCCTTGGGTCCTAAAGCTGACCTGGAAGCCACTAAGATTACCACTACCAAAACAGTTAGAGACAAGGAGGTAGAACTTACTTTGTATGTGTTTGACTTTGTGTACCGGCAAGAGTCGGTCCCGTCAGCCATGCTGGTGAAAGTTAAGTCTGTACTTGACACTAACTATGAGACTTACGTCAGTGATGGCAATCAGGAAGAGGACAAGGAGTGTCATGTTCTGAGGCGCAG
>QTSX02003363.1:0-12857 GCA_014839935.2 Entomophthora muscae
TGGTATCAGCTTGTGAGGGCTCAATCCCAGAAAAATGCGGGCAGGCAGTCCACTGACCCAGCGGCCCAAAGAAATCCAGGTTTGGGGTTTGATCCCTGCTCCCAGGCCCGGGTTTCTAGAGAGGAAGAATTGTCAATCCTGACACTACTGCCTATAAAAAATCTTCTGACTAATGTTGGGATATAATATGTGGGAAAACAATTCATGAAATTAATATTATAAACTGGGTAGGGATATTACAAGTCTTTATTAACAGAAGGAAGATCCCTTAGAAACTTACTTTAAATGCAACAGTTTGAAGACTTTTGGGGGCCAAACACTAATTTGGAAGTCACCAGAAACAAATCAACTTGCGTATGGGATAGGTATTTAAGTTTAAAGCCCAAGAACATGTTTAAACTTAAGATCTTCCAGTCATGAACTGCCTCTGGACCCTGTTCAGACAATCAGCCTTTTATATCTTCCCCTTGTCTTGGGCTATATCCCCTTTAGGCTGATTTTCTCAAAAGCTTAAACTATCTGTGCTTGCAATTCCCTATAATGAAATAAGCTTTCAAAATTACTGCAACCAATCCGATTACATTCTTCTTCTCTTTCTGAATCTATTTTATTAAGCATTATTTTTTAACCAAAGAAAAATCATCAGTAATGTCAAGTATATACTTCTGCAAAGTATATTAAACAAAATAAAGAGGGGAAATAAAAAGAGAATGATACTTTATTCTATATGAGTTTAGAGGATTATATAGTAACATGAGAAGCTATTACTGTCCATGTATGTCATGGTGGTCATGGAGCTTGTCCAAGTAGTGTTCCTCTTAGGAATCAAAAGGTTTGATCCCCATATTAGATGGGTGAATGATAAGAGTGCCACCAATTTAATGATTAGTTGGGGAACCACTTGGGGAATTACTTTCCCAAGAGAGAGTAAATGTAGATGTTGCAGCAGTAAAATATTCTTCAGAATTAACCAATCTTTTCAATGCTCTTCAGTCCTCAGCATCTGAATTGCCTCACTATGCTTCACAGTTTTGCTGAAACCTGAATAAGAAGCAAACATTTCACCAAGCACATTGCCAATGTTTTGCTCCTCTGGCAACCCCTTCCTGGAGAAACATTGAAAGTACTACTCTTGTAGCTTTTCTGTGCCATTATGCTTTTATTGATACCAAATATGTCCTCAGAGAAACTCCCAGTCACCTTTCTTCACTGTTTTGCCATACAATTATACTGTTTTTTGTAAACAACCACCTTTAGAGAAACCTCAAACTTCCTATGCCAGCATTTTCCAGAACTGTTTTCCTTGTTTTTTCTCTACTAAACCACTTTGTAGAAATGTTGAGACATTTAATCAAGCCTTTCCAGACTTCTTCTCTCAGTATAGAATTACATATAGCTATAAAACCACCCCTGGAGCCTTTAAATATGGTTTTTATCTTAGCTTTCCTCTGGTAGTCACCATCAGTCAACACCTCAGACTCAGGCAATAAATCTCCACAAGTGAATCAACCTAGACTTTCCCCCATCAGTGACCTACACCTAGGTCATCAGAAACAAGCATAACTCATGCTTTATAACTTTTTTACTCACCCAAGTGATTAGCCTGAGTTTTAAGGCAAAAATTAATTAAATTTACTTCCCAAAAACCTCCAAAACATTAATTTATATATCTGTTTTTCTAGAAACTACCCTAATGATGGTTTTGAGCTATATATTCTTGCTCAGCAACTCTAAGACCTTCTTAAAACTACACAAAAGTAATAGAAGAGAAAATTTATCTTGATTGTAGGTAAATTTAACCAACTGATTATCACATCAGTTGGAATCAGGTTTTGGGTGTTTATCCCTCACCACTTCAAGACTGCTTTTTATTTTCCCACAATTTCTGTCACATGGGAAAGCTACAGGATGCTATTTAGTGATCTGATGTACTTATGCAACCAAGATTGACACCCTTCCTGCAAATGTATATTATAATACAAAGGGCTCTCATAGAGGCACCCCATGATGTATTGAATAACATTGAGCATCCTACTACCAATGTCAAAATACAGGAAATAACTCCTAACTAGGCATGTAGCCAATTTCCAAGAGCCAAACCCCAAATTAGATATTTGCTGCTCACATCATACTTGAATCCTGCCATAATGCCATTCTCTGGTTTATTATAGGCCTCCCCTTCTGATGTATTAACTATTTTTTTCAAACAAAGCAGCAAATTATTTCTATTATTGTTTTTTCTATTGAATTAGTGTCTTCCCCAATCTTAATACTAAACTGTAATTAGTTTATTTCCAACTAAAAAATGAAAATTGTATATGCAGTAGTTTCAAAAGCTAGGGCACCAACCAAAAATACTTCAGGTTTAAACAGACTGAACTCATATTTAAGCAAATTCCAACTATCAGTGTGAAATATTCACTCTATTAACAGGGATTTTGGGCGTTAATAGACAAGATAGGTCAACAAAGCAATAAATTTCTCACAATCCCAACAAAAATATAGTGTCATGATCTGAGGCGTGGCACAGAGTCATAACAGGAAATTCTAACCTTAGGATTGGATTTGTATTAAGTCTTGCTTAGAATGGCAGGTAAGGCTATGCAATTACCTTGTGGCAATGATTAAATAATATCTACTAGACATGGCTAGAGAGGCGCCAAAGTACATGGAGACACAAAGACAAAAATGTGAAAATAACTTAAACTTTATTGGTAGAAATGAAATAGAATATATAATGTTTTGCTTTACCACAAAACAGTACATGGACGGTAGGATTACTTGCCACAAGCATGAGTGGGGCAAGTGAGTTGCGCAGAATCAGGAAACTGAACAATTGAATTTCCCAATTTGGAGCCAGTTTCATTTTGAAGGGCAAAAGCAAAATAGAGAGATTCATCCTAGAAATAACCCATCAAAGGCAAAATCAAAACATGGTGAATGGCAGAATTCATGATATTGCCCCCTCTAGATTGGCCTTAGGGGGTGGTACTTGTGAAGAAACTTGGCATGCACTCAGGCAAATAGTCAACCACTAGAGAGGAGTTTTACAGTATACTATGACCCTTGTTTGAAGGTCACTTTCAAGGGCCCAATCCACAACAAGTCTAGTTTATGAGCGCGTCCTTCTGTATGCTGATAGTAAAGAACATGGTCCCCAATGTTAAACTTGGGCAAGGGAGATTGTCCAGCATTCTCATGAGAGAGCTCAAGCATCTTGGTCTTATATGCAGACGTGTAGACAGAGGCCTGAATATCAATGATTTTGTTGACTATATCTTTGATATGGTCATCAGGGTTCATGGCCTTATCAGAGGAGAGTAGGGGGCCCCCAAGAGCAACAGAGTGGTGGCTTTACAACCATACAACATAGCAAAAGGGGAAAACCCAGTGAAACAATGTTTGCTAAGGCAATAGGCAAAGAGAGCAGCGGGTAAGTATAGATCCCAATTGGCAGCGTCAGAGTAAGTGGGTTTCCTCGTGATAGAAATCAAGAGTTGAATTTGCGCACTCAACCGCCTCATTAATGGAAGGATTATAGGGGCAGAGAAAGACTGATGAGACTCCAAGGCTTCAACAACAGAGGTTACAAACTTGGCGTTGAAGTAAGTCCCATTGTCAGACAGGAACACTTGAGGACAACTGTGGCAAAAGAATACATCTTGCAGCAGAAAGGCGGCAGTTGTCTTGGCAGTGATGTCTTTAGAAGGGCGAGCTTCAATCCACTTGCCAAAATGATCAACAGCAATTAGGATAAAACAACAACCAGAGCAGGAGCAAGGGAGATGCTCCTACAGCATCAATACTGACAGTGTGAAATGCATGTTGAGGGGGGACTAGCTTGAACTTGTGAACAGCAACTTGAGGTTGGTAGAGCTGACAATCATGGCAACTATCAATAACATCTGGGATCAGCAGGCAAAGATTTTTCCAGAAGTAGTTCTTCTGGAGCCAGGAATAAATATTGGAAACACCTCCATGTCCTGTCTCCTTATGAGTCTTGAAGCACCATCAAAAGGCAAAGACTAGGCCTGTAAATAAGGCAATTAGTGGTCTTTCACTTTCTTGAAAAGCTGATTGTCACAAATGAGCGTGTCTTTATATATTTAGAAAGGGTGACTCAAACTTCTTCTGTCTCATTTTCCCACAAAGAAGGATATCCAATTAATTTGTATAACCTGTCAGTCTCAGCAGGATGGAGAGCAAGGATAGGCATTCTGGGCAGTCCATCAGCATTCTGATGTTGAATCCTGGGGCAGGTGCAGCATAGTTGAAGCTGTATCCTTGCAGGCAGAGAGCCCATCTAGCAGGTTGTCCTTGTGGGTCCTTGAGTTGTTGTAACCATTTGAGCAAAGCGTGGTCAGTAACTACAGTGAAATGGGTGCCATACACTTAATGGTGGAACTGCTTGACGGCATTTAACACAGCAAGGCACTCTTTCTCTGTTACACTGTAATTTTTATCATGCTTATTCAGGACACAAGAGGTATAAGCTACAGGGTGATCCACCTTCATTGTCCAATTGAGCTAAGATGGCTCCAATGACCAGGTCACTAGCATCAGTGTATAGGATAAATTCCTTATTGTAGTCAGGATATACTAAGATAGGGGCCTCCTTAAACTTTTATTGAGGGTCTCAAAGGCTAGTTTCTGGCTTGCGGTCTATTTGAAAGGGACATCACATAGCAGCTGGACCAAAGGTTTGCTAGTGTCAGAAAAATCAGGGATCTTTGTCTTTAGTATCCCATCATACCCAGAAAGACTTGAACTTCTTGTAAGTTGATGGACAGAAGCATTTTTTCAATGGCCTCAACTTTCTTAGTCATGGGGCAAATTCCAGTCTGACTCACCTCATGTCCCAAGAATTCAAGGCGCTCCTTGAAGAAGGCACACTTAGATGGTTTTAACTTAAGACCAGCTTCTCAAATCTTTATGAATACTTCCATGAAATGGACCAGGTGGTCATTAAAGGTAGCACTAACAACAGTTATATCATCTAAGTACACTAGGACACACAAGAGCTTCAAATCACAGAGAATGGAGTCCATGGCTTGCTGGAAAGTAGCTGGAGCATTGCAGAGCCCTTGCAGCATTTGTGTAGGCTCAAACAACCCCTCAGAAGTGATGAGGGCAGCCTTCTGTCTTTCCTTGGTGGAAAGATCAACTTGATAGTACCCAGAGGCTAGGTCCATAGCAGAGAATAACTTGGAGCCCCCAAGGCAGCAGAGGGCATCATCAATGCAAGGTAATGGGTAGGAATCCTTTTTAGTTAAGGAATTCAGTTGTTGGTAGTCCATCATAATACAATGACCTTAATCATTCTTTTTCAGTATGAGCAAGGGAGAGGGCCATGGACTTTGGGAAGGGTGAATAAGTTCAGTGTCTATAAGTTGTTTGAGATCTTTAGACACCTAAGCATCCTCTACACAGCTGCAACAATAAGGTTTAGCGCAAAAGGGGGAGCATCACCAGTATCAATCTGGTGAATGACGCCTTTAGCTAGACCATAATCAATGCTGTCCTTAGAAAAGATATCTGAAAACTGATTCAGTAGGTCAAGCACCTCTTTCTTTTGAACTGGGAATAGTTGCAAGAAGTCTTGAGCAGTGAACAAGAATAGGACTTGGGGCTTGTCCTCTGGTAAATTAAAGTCCTGGAACGTACCAAAGGGATTTAGTGATAGGACGCCAGGAGCATTCAAAAATTTGATATAGCCAACAAACTACCCTCTAGACACATGTATGGGGATAGCAGTTAAGTTGACAACCAGCAATTGAACAGGGTCTTTATGAGAGACATCCAAGATTCCTGGACAGAGATAGGGTTTGTTGCGTCCTAGTAAGAGAGGAGAGTATAACTCTAGGAACATACACTTGGGTAGCTCATACAATATTTAGGAGTTTAGGATATCCTGAGATTCAGGGGGAATGGTTACAGCAGAGGTGACCAAGAGAGGAATCCCTTCAGACACAATGAAAGCCATAGGAGGACATTTCATGTTGAAGGAATGGGTACTGTATTTTAGAGTGAAGACACCAGTAGGATATTCTAAGGCACATAATTTGAGGCACTTCCCGGGAACTTTAACTGGCTCTTTGAAGATCAGAGGGACCTTTTATCATAAGATAGAGAGGTAGCTGTCCTTGAAGTTGATGATCCCACTTTATCCCCTAAGGAATTGAGTACCAACTAGGAGTTTGTAGCACTCATTCTCCAAGACAACAGCAGGGGCAGTTAAGAGTAGTTTGCCAAACTGCATGGGAAGAGCAGAATAAGCTCCTATAGCAAAAGTCATGGATAGCCCAGCTATGCCATATGAATGGTGATAGTTAAGATTGGGGGCAAGTTTGAGCTTCTTGATAAGCTTTGAGGAGTTAACATTCACAGGAGATCCAGTGTCTAAAAGGGCCTTAATCTTCACCTTTTGGATGGATATTTCCACACAAGTGGTAGCAAAATCAAAGGGAAGGGAGGACCACCAGAATGTCTTGGGCTTCTGCCAGTTCTTTCCCCCACTTTTCGATCATGTATCTTAGGCCCAGGAATTACTTATAGACTGTGTGGAGAGGAAGCAAGACTGAATCATTTTTGAACACAGCGTTGGCAACCTCAGCAGCTTCCTCAGAAGACTAAACAAGCACAGGGAATATCTTGGCTTGAGTGAGGTATGGGTGAGAGACCACCTCTTATTGGATTTAGGCAGAGGTTTGGCGGTTGTTGTAGTTTTCCCAGAACATAGCTTATAAGGGACTGCAATAGTTTTGAAGATGGCAAGGACTGAATACCCATAGGCGTCAGGATCTTCCATATCAGAATTTTCTATGTCAGAGTCATTAGAGATGTAGTGGAATAGCAGCATAATGGGAGGAGCCTCAGTCTCAGCAGGATCAGAGTCAGCAATAGAGGGGGAATTGAAAGAGACTGGGAAGAATTTTCAACCAAGAGTGTCTCTGCCTCTAGGTTGACTGTTCTTTTCCCACCTGCTTTTTGGGATCAGCTCCTTCAACCCAAGGATTGGTGCAGACTTGAGAATGGTGACCTATCTGGCCACACTTATGGCAACCCTGGCATTGAGGAGGATTCTTCAAGTTCATGATGAGGATATGCGGGCCACGTGAAGACAAATCAGAGTTAGAGGCGGCACAATTCTCCTGCACAACTGCCCCAGAATGGGTAAGGTGCATATCCTGCAAAAATGTCTTTATGCTATTCATAGAGGAAAGCATGGCTTTATGAGCCTTTAAGTGAAGACACAGGAGCTGGTTAACCTTGAGGGATTAGGCGCAAGCCATTTATGCTTCATGTGAGGTCAGCTGACAGCTTGTAATCAGTTGCTGTCCCTCCATGTATAATATATCTGTGAATTCAGCTAGGGTCTCCTTTAGCTTGAAAGCATTGTGCATGAAGAAGTCATTATTCACTTCCAAACTAAGGTCACCACCAAAGTTGTCAATCAGAAGTTGCTTCATATCTTCCCAGGTCTCAATGGTGGGCAGCTCTGACACTACTACCTCTTGACAGGTTGGGTGCGGACAGGTTAGAATTTGTTCCTTCTTGACCTCATCTGAGGCTCTTCTCATGACAGTTTTGTAGATAGTTAGGAAAGCTGCAATGGTCAATGTTTTGGGGTCAAAGACTTGCTTAAAGGTAGGCTTGAAATGTGCTTCTGGGGTCAGGCCACCATTGTTGCTATTGAGTAAATTTATGTGTGGGGAGAATTCTGCTTTGGATTTGGTGGGGGGTTGTCTGGCCCACAGTTGGCAAACATTTTCTTCAAGGGTTGTCAAGGTTTCAGCAGTGCAGGTGCCTGTATTATTAGCTAGGATGGTCTGCCACTCAGTAACATTCAGGTGCTGACCCTGTGCAGTTACTACTGAGGACAGTTCAGCCAGCCGGGATGTAAGAGACAGACCCACCAAAAGGCAAGGGGCAAGCCTGTCATTCACGGAATCAAGTAACTCACTCATTTCTTGTACATTTTTATCAAGCTCAGAATGGTATTGTTTCAAATGGTCCACCTCATTGGCTAGAGCTATCAACTCTCTAGCACACTGAATGCAGGGAGCTCCTGAAAAGCCAGGGCAACAGAAATTGTCATTGGTAACCCTAGTTAGACTAACAGCAGGCACCATCATATCACGCAAGGTAGCAACCTATTGTTGTAATTTAGCAACTTAAGTTGTCAGAGCAAGCACTTGAGGATCTGGATTGGGGGTTTTGGTAGGGCAATCCTGGCTGCAGGTGGTTGCTCTTAACTCTAAATGGCATCCCATTGTCTCTGTTTCCTATCCGCTAACTCATCAGATAGAGGAGAAGGCAGGGCATCTGATTTGATGGTAGACAATTCATTCACTTGAGTCTGGAGCTTAGTAATGGTAGTGGCAGTATTAACCTGTTCCTGATCAAATTCCTTGTCAAGTTTGCAAAGGCCTGTTGCAGCATGGACTGCTACTTGCTGCAATTGGTCAAAGGAGTAAGCACTGAACTTGATGAGTTGCTGCAAAAGTTGTTCAAAATTGGAGAGATAGGCGTTTAGAGTAGAATCTAATTGGGTGCACCAGGGCTGTTCCAACTGGTAACACTCATGTAGATGCTCTCTGACATACTTGGGGATGAACTGGCGCATTTGTTCAATAGACTTTATCAAACGGGATTGGGAGGTGACAGAGTTGCACTGGTTGTCAGATACTAAGGAAAATAGGGAGTGGATCCACTACTGGTAGATTGCAAACTGATACCAGTGATGAGTGAAGGTAGCTTGTAGAGAAGAAATCTCCTGAACGTGGTGCCCTAAAACCATTTTATGATGAGCTAAGGCAGGTTGTAAAAAGGATGGCAATAGTGTTCAGCAGAACCAGCTGCTGAGAGGAGATGCTATGGAAATTGTGAATCTATAATCAATTTGTAGTACTCTGCTTGGCTGAACTGAAGCTGGAGGCAAGGGATGGCTTGATCACGGGCTATACTAAGGACTACTGCCATGACTTGTTCCAAGTCAGGGGTACCCAAAGGGTAAGCCACTAGGCAGGGACCACTCCCAAGGTTCAGAACATTAGGGACAATAGGCAGGTTGGTAATGTATTCCTAAATAGGAGAACTGGTAATTTCAGGCAAAGTTGGCTCTTGTATGGGAGGAGGCAAAGGTCCTGAAAACGTTGTTCCAAAAGGGATAACCAAGGGGCTTACAGCCTCTGTAGTGAGCACCATTTTTGTTGTGATCTGAGGCGCAGTACAGAGTCACAATAGGAAGTCCTAACTTTAGGATTGGATTTTTACTAAGTCTTGGTTAGAATGGCAGGGAAGACTATGCAATTACCTTGTGGCCCTGATTGAATAATATCTGCTAGACATAGCTAGAGAGGCGCCAAAGTACATGGAGACACAAAGACAAAAATGTGAAGATAACTTAAATTTTATTGGGTATAAAGAATGTAATTATATACTGTGTAGCTTTACCACAAAACAGTACATGGAGGTAGGATCACTTGCCACAAGCATGAATGGGGAAAGTGAGTTGCGCAGAATCAGGAAACCAAGCAATTGAATTTCCTAATTCAGAGCCAGTCTCATTTCAAGGGACAAAAGCAAAAGAGAGGGATTTTTCCTTGAAATAACACATTGAAGGCAAAATCAAAACATGGTGAATAGCAGCATTCACAACACCTCAATTTCAGGGTTTTGTGGCATGTGGGCCTCACAAATCCCTGGTTTTTTGGGCCAAAGGGAGGGGGTTTCCTTCAGGAAAGACAGTTGTCAGTCATTTTCCACAAAGTTTGTTGTACTATCACCAGTCAAGCTAGTTAATTGTCTTGGTTTCTGGGACCTGACAAAATTCTTTGATTTGGTGTTGATGAAAAATTATTTTAGTACATGATAAATAGCAAAAATAAAGAGGGCATAGGTCTGAGATGGCGTAAACCTGCCCTACACTAAGGGATCCCATATGTAAATAAAGTTAGCAGTAACTGGTTTAATTAGTTTGACTAAAAATTTCAAAAGTTCAATTCCTGACATAAGATTACAATCAAACTTTAGCTAGCCTGTCATTTACTCTATTATTTGTGACTCAGTAGCCCTAGCACAAAAGTGCCATCCCAAACTGAATCCAAGATGGAGTGTCCTGCTACCCAAAGCTGTAGCTACCAAATTTGATCTTTGAACTTTAAAAGTAACAATATTCAAAAAAAGACCCCCATCAATAACAAAGATCTACAAGAGAGATGGCTTTATTGATACAGGAAAGCAATCCATCCCTGTCTCCAAGCGCCTCAGTAGCATCCTTAAGATGATCTATGTAGTTCTCTTTGGATAGTGGACCTGAATCTCGTCTGTGACACATAAAGACTTGACCTGGGGTCAGCATGCTTTGTTTAACTGCCTTGTACTTGTTGGCTTGGGGGTGAAGCCAGTCCCCATGAGCATTCTGGATCTTAAGCAGGCCAAATAATATTATCCAATCTTGGCCTCTCCACCTCAGCTGCCCAGAGAAGTTGATCTTGACATCCTCAAGTGAAGAGGTGGTCTATACTCTGCCTTATTTACCCTTATCAAAGAAGTTGACAGATGGTGCCTCCCATTTTGTGGATAGGGCGCCAACACAAAACAATCCTGCCCACCAGTCCCAAAAAGTCTGGGTAAATGGGAGAAAGCTTTCTTGGTTGTTGCAACAGGCCTTTCCTTGAAGATTATGTTGAAAAGTGAATCAGCCTCAGCTTTTATGGCCATGTCCAAGGCAGCCAAAAGATTTGCCATGTGCTTGGCCTCCCCAGTATCATCTTCAAAACCCCACATGTCCAGGTACCAGATCTCTCAACAGGTCCTTTAAGCCCTGAAAGGGGTGGATGAAGCAATCTTTTGGTTGGCTAATTAATAATTTCATGGAAGCATCAGCCTGTACTGCCTCAATAGCAATCATGGGTGTGGTAGGGTAAGGAGATAATCCCAAGCCTTCATGATAGGGCTGGCAGTTCCTGGGATAACTACTGGGGGCCCAGTTAAAGCTACCCCTCTTCTCTGTTGGCTCCTCATCAATTTTAGATAGGACAGCAGACAACCTTGTGTTATAATGTTCCAGGGGAGATTTAGTCATCAATCTCTTTATCAGGGAGTAGGGTGTGACAGAAATTGCAGCTAGTATGAAGCTGTTTCTAAATGGTGGGGAATTACCACCCAAATCCACATAGAATTAATGATTAACCACCAATGTGGCTTCAAATATTGTCTTGTGAGATTTCCAATTGAGATACTAGGATTAAGTAAAATAATTAATCCTAACCAAAGTAGCCAAAGATAAATAGCCTGTGAAACATCAAAGTATCTTCAGAATAAAATTCAGGACATTGAGATGTCACTCAATTTTCAGTTTCAAGGACAGGAGGAACAACTCCAAGATTGGCAGGCATGAAATTAACATTGGGAGGTGCCAACAACAAAGTTCCAACTGCAGGGCCCAATCTTCCAGTAATAATCTGGCTTAGAATCAGATTGTAAGGAATGTAGCGCAACAATCCAACTGCAAGATGCATTTTGAAAATATAAATTAGACCAAAGGATGTATGATTTTTATTGAGTAAATTTTTGGGAGGACTCAACTCTTAGAGTTGAAACAGTGAAAATTATTCAATATATATCAAAAATCAACTAAGCAATACCACCTGGATTCTGGGCTCCTATTCCTTCCACATTGTCAAGTGAGTATCTAGTCCAGGTTGCAAAGAACCCTTGGGTGACCAATTTCTGACAACCATGCTGATTAATAAGTTCATATCTGGTGACCCTTAAGTCACGTTGATTTTTCAACATTAACTTACAGGGGGAATCAGATTTGACTGGCAAACTGAAGCAGCCGTAGACCATTTGCAATCAGCTGTTTGATTCAAGTCTATTAAATCAGTCAGCTTAGTTAAAGGTTTCCTGGCTTTCCAAGCTTTCCTACTCAGCCAAATAATCCCTGACATTATGGAACTTACTGTGACATAGGGAGGGGGCAGAGATAGCTGTGCAAGCTTCTATTTGGGGTGGGATGGTCCAAACTTGGCAGGATGGACCTTTAACACAGTGCTGCTGAACCTTTTATAGCTCAGCCTTCAGCATCAGAAGTCAACAGCCGTATAGAAAGGGCAAATATTAGGGTGACAATGCTGGTCAGTTTGGAGCAGCCCAGCTAACTTACTGATATGAAGCCGCTCATCCACCAGGGTTGGCACAGCAGCCGGATCAAATAGAGCTTGCGCTACAGATATCTTAGCAAAGGGATCTTCACATCATATCAGCACCGCTCTCATCTAGGAGATACCACCCATAGTTTGGAATCAGCTGCAGAATGCCCACCACCATCAGATACCTCCCAAGGAGCTTAAATGAGTGCCCCTACATACAGTAAGCTTTTTTGGTGGGGGGAGAGCCAATCTCAGCCCCAGCAATAAAGGTGGGGTTCCACATTTGATAGCCAGGTATCCCATTTAAGAAGAGGCCTACAACTGTACTTTGGCCCCATAGGGCCGTGGTTAGACATAGGGTTGAGCTTTGATGAGCCGTGGAGGGTGAAATTTGAGGGATGTGGATTGGTTTCGAGAAATCCTTCAACAATATTACGATGGGCCCCCCCAGAGACCTGTTGGGCATGGGACTGGCTGGGGGCTAAACCAATCATCTCAAAGTACAGCGTAGGCAGCCAGGTGTTGCAACCCGTGATTGACCAGGAAGGCTGATCTGTACCCAGAACTATAATTAACAAGGGTTTTGTTATGGGGATGGATCAGACTTGGCGGCTAAGTGGAAAATTAGTGTATTGAATTAATTAATTAACTGGGAAGGTTAATCAATACCCAAAATATGGTTAATGATGATCTAACCAT
>QTSX02003364.1:0-12791 GCA_014839935.2 Entomophthora muscae
ATTTTCAGGGAACCAACCCTGATTGGCTGGCTTGCTAGCATTTGGGAACTGGCGGGTCACAGACTGGGTGGGCAGGGCCCATCAAAGGATTGGTGCTAACTTAATGAGGTAGGACATTGACTTGCCCACCCACAACCACAGACCAGCGGCGGGAACAATAGTATCTATTACTCTCATGAGAGTAATATATACAATTCCAAAAAGCTTGTTGATATGGTCCAGTGGGAGCTCGGCGGCAGAGGCAGGCATTGGTTTGGGGGTGACAGGGGGTTCCATGTCCATTTGGTAGGTAGGAATGAAGTTGTATTTATCTCTGAACAGGCGGGGTTTGGTAACATACCAAGGGCCTTCTCAGTTGTATCTGGTTAACTCTGTAGTTCTGGCCAAGGGGTCCCAGGCTAGTATGTTGTTGGCAGTGTAGTCCTTGCATTCAGGTTTTAAGGGGTACTCTGTGAAATGAACAGGACTAAAGGGAGCACCTGGCGGGCAGTACGTAGCTGGCAGACTGGCAGAGGGGTCAGACAATCTTTGAGTTAACTGGCAGATGACAATAATAAAATACAGTAATAATTGGGGAAACCAATATCTCATAAGCTTTATTTAAAAATGGTTATTGGGGTTGATCTCGGCTTGGCAGGTATTTATACCACAATGCCAGGCTTCACTACCTGGCCAGGTCTTCTGGGCTCAGGCAGGTTGGCATTGGGGGTCTCAGATGGCAGTGTGGCGCTTGGCACTGGAGGTTTGCCACTGGCCGCTTTGGGATGAGAAGACTTCAAATCCTTCTGTTTGTCAATTTGGGTATTGGGTGCCTCTTTGGATTCAGTGCCTCCCATGGGACTTTGGGGGAATTCAAAATAACCCTCATAGAGAAACTTGTGTATTTCTCCAAGAAAACCACCAGTGTCAGGCGTTGGCACCTCAGGGAAATTCTTGGCATCTTGCACTGGTGGTTTGCTTACAGAATTCTGCAGGACAGCTAAGGGTTTGGGTCCTGGCAGGCTGGTAACAACTTTACCAATCAGTAGTGGGTTATTGGGTTCACAGCCCATGGGTCTGGCAGTCTGCAAAGGATTTTGTCCAGGGTTTGACTCTGGTTCCGTATTTTGAGATTTAGGAGCATCCAAATTGTCATTCCTGACACAAATGCAAAATCAATAAATAAACCACCCAGGAAATGACAAGTAACCAATTTGAAGAGAAAAGACCAAAAATCTAATGCAGTTATGTTGATGAAAATAGTTAGACAATAATCAAGGACCAATCAGAAACCAAGAATCCTAAAATTGAATGCAGTCCAGATGACATGAGCACCCAGCAGATAACTGATGACCAATCATGCCCCACAGTTCCATCTTCCCTGATCCAATGCAAGAATTCTATTCTAATTAATGAGTTATTCACTTGGGTCACCTTCCAAACCTTAGTTTTCACTCTTGCAAGATGAAGTTTACTAAAGGCCTGCAAAAAAACCTCACATCCATCTCTCCAAAACCACCAAGATGTGGTAAGTATCAATTTACCCCCCAACTTCCCACCTTAGTATTTAAGCTCCCCCTCTGTGCTGAGAGCTTGATACAAAAACTTCAAATACTTTCTTTTACTCCCAATAAAGGAGTTTTATACTTCAAACTGATTAGTATAATAACTTCTTGATCTAGACTATGAGCAAGATTCTCCATTTTACATGGGTATTTATCCTTCTCTGGTTTAATGTCTCATGAAAACTTGCAAAAGAAATACCTCAACCTCCTCCCACTCTCACTGAACCTGTCAAAGAATCAGTTTGGTACAGATTTGGTCCTTGTTGATTGTACTCTTTATACATAGAAAATGCTTCTATTACTCTCATAATTCATACTAATGATCCTTAGTATGTGATGAGATACATAAGCCTTTACTAAATCCTCTAACAGCTTCCCTTCTACTAGTAAGATTCAGATTATGGGTCAAGCTATCAATATGATGATGGTGGGACTCCCCATTGGGGTATCCCTGGTGAAGTTTAATCTTGGGGAATTTTCACACTCAATTGGGATAAAACTCTTTAACAAGTGGATCCGTGATATCATTTAAAGAAAATAGAAACTGTTGAAATCAAAAGAAAACCCAGCTAAATCTTTACAAGCATTGCAATTTGCAGGCTATATTGAAATAGAGTTAATAGTGTGATTCATAACACAGATTATCCCTCCCTAGAGCAGGCTACTAACTAGGAATGTCATGTCTCCTTGCAGATCTCTAAACACCCTATATGAGACCAAAAAGGATGCCTAAAAAGGGCTCTATTATCTAACTAGCTAATCAGAAATATTTTTACTCCTATAAAGATTCATCAGCTACATTAACCAGGAATTGACTTTATGAGGCCATGGACAGTTGGCTATCAATGATAGTCAGCCATACTAAACAGTGGATCAGCAATGTTGCCTCACACTGGGTTGATCTATTATATTCTAAGCAGAATGGTAGAGCTGATGGACTACACTGATTTATTTACTGCTGATGAATTCCTATTATCATCTATCTGCTGCCAGCAAGTACTAGCACCACTATTTCTTCCCAGCAAATTCCTCTAATTGATGATTATTGCCAGTAAATATTAAAGCTGCTAATTCCTGTCAACAAATCAGTGTGGATACTGATAGCTTCTGGCTACCCTCAAGCCCCTCTAAGCGTGGCCACCACAGAACCCCATATCAGTGGACACTTCTTATCTTATGCAACTAATGGTACAGATGAAAGACATTTACTGCCGTTAAATCCCTCAACTTGACTCACAATCTGAGTCAGTAGACCAAATCAAGGATTAAACACCTTAAATATGACTCATTATTCACCAGTAAATCTCTTGTGAATTCCATCAACTAATCACAAGTTGCTTCTCCCTTATTAGTCCAATGGTTTGGGTTAAACATCAGCCATTTTTGCACATAGCAGGTGTACCCTTTTTATTGAAGAAATGTCCTTGCTTCAGAAGCAAAGATGGATTTGCCTGATGCCGTAATGCACAGTAACTAAACATGTGACTCTCTGGCGCAGCCAACTAGCACACACCAAGATACCAGCTATACACCAGAGGTATGTCCTGCCTCTGAAAATAATATTACACCCTCTGTTACAGCCAATTAGGTCCTGGTAGGTCAGTTGATTAGGATCATAAATTTGACTAGAGGCCCAAAGCTAGATAGAGGAAAATTCACATACCACCAGAGTGGTATATATAGTACCATCCATGGGCATCACACAACACACACATTACACTATACACAATAATTCTTGCAAGACTAGCAGCCAGAGAATTATCCCAATAAAATCAACATCATTACACCTATTTCTTTGAACTTGACCTCAATGCCAGAGACAGGTACTACTTGGGCCCATCATGCACAGGCTAACAATTCAGAGTACATCTGAGCAACTAAAGGCAACAACCATGTCAACTTCACAGACTTGAAGCAATCATTTATATGCCACAGGTTTCAAAGCTGGCAGGATAAAAAAACCAGCTTGGCCTGGAGCAATAGGGTAGCTGTCTCAGCCATGCTGTTGAGTGATGTATTTACTACTTAACCTGATATGGGCTGAGTTAGCCTTGGTTATCTTGTACAGCTTCATATCTTTTGCTGCACCATACAAATGTTGACTAAGCCCCACTTTTTGGGTGTGTGGGTTTATGTGACTGTACTACAGTCACATTGGGCTGCAGTTACACAAAGTAGCTAAATTGTGATGAAATTCATAGGTTGAAATTCAAAACAATATGATTGGCCTTGGAGAGATTTTTAGGTGTAGTGATGAATTACCCAGGAAGCAATTAGGCTGTAATAATTGAGGGGCTAAATGAATAAACTAACCAATTCAGATTATGAGATTAGGTGCCTTATGCCAATTGATTAACCATGAAGGTTAATTTATACCATGGATTATGATTAATGAGGATTTAATCATAGGGTTGGATTGGACTTGACTGTGTCAAGTAGAGACTAGGTGTCTAAAATCAATTGATTAACTAGGAAGGTTAATTGATACCCTGTAATATGATTAATGATGATTTAATCATATGATTTTTAATGGCCTTGACTTTGTCAATAATATTAATTACAGTTATTCAAAAGTAAACCCCCAAATTGAGGGTTAAGAGTGCCGTTTTGGCAAATTTATTAGATTTAAAAGTGTTGCCTAATCAATTTATTAAGCGCCAAGGCGGCACCCAGTGAATGTTTCAGGCTCTGGGGCGCCACCTGAGAAAGTTCCTGGGCGCTGCAGTGGCGCCTGGCTCAAGTTTTAAATCATTTAGATGGGTTTTAAATGCAAAAAATCAATTAGCGCAAAAATGGCTAATTTAAAACTATGGTGTCTAGGCATTCAGGATTGATTAGCTGTTTTCCAGGTGGGACAATGAAAGCTTGTATCAGGAATGTTGTGAATGCCGCTATTCACACTGTTTTGATTTTGCCTTTGTGTGGTTATTTCAAAGATGAATTGCTCTCTTTTGCTTTTGCCCTTTGAAATGGGTATGTTTCTGAACTGGGAAATTCAATTGTTCAGTTTCCTAATTCTGCGCATCTCACTCACCCCACTCATGCTTGTGGCAAGTGATCCTACTGTCCTGGTAGTGTTTTGTGATATTGTCAACCACTATATATTACATTTATTATTCACCAATAAAAATCAAGTTCTATTCACATTTTTGTCTTTTTGTCTCCTAGTACTTCAGCGCCTCTCTCTAGCCATGTCAAGTAGAGATTATTCAATCAGGGCCACAAGGTAATCCAATAGCCTTCCCTGAAACTAACCAAGACTTATTATGAATCTGATCCTAAGGTTATTATTCCTTGTTGTATGTCTATCTTGCGCCTCAGAACACAACAAAAATGGTGCTCACTACAGGGGCTGTAAGCCCCTTGGTTATCCCTTTTGCATCCACGTTTTCAGGTCCTTTGCCTCCTCCCATACAAGAGCCAACTTCACCTGAAATCAACAGTCCTCCTATCAAGGCAGACATCACAGACCCACCTATTGTTCCTACTATACTAAACCTTAGGAATGATCCCTGCCTAATGGCTTACCCCTTGAGTACCCCTGACTTAGAACAAGTCATGGCAGTAGCCCTTGGGATAGTCTGTGAAGAGGTCATCTCTTACCTCCAATTACAGTTCAGTCAAGCAAAATATTACAAATTGATTGTGGCTCCGCAATTTCCACATCATCTCCTTGCTGTGACTGGCTCTGCTGAACACCTATTGTCTTCCTTTGTGCAACCTGCCTTAGCCCACTATTAAATGGTGCTAGGACTTCACGTTCAGGAGATTTTGTCCCTACAAGCAGCCGTCACCAACCACTGGGACCAGTTTGCTGCATACCAACAATGGATCCACTCCCTTTTTCCTTGATGTCCAATAATCAGCGCAACTCTATTACTTCCCAAACCTGCTTGGTTAATTCCATTGAAAAAATGAGCCAGCCCATCCCGAAATATGTCAGGGAGCGTATACATGAGTTTCACCAGTTAAAATAGCCCTGTAGAACCCAAGTAGACTCTGCTATAAACACCTACCTCACCAATTTCAAACGTCTTGTGCAACAACTCCATATGTTTAGTAACTATTCCTTTGGCCAACTGCAACAATTAGCATATCACACTTCTAGGGGTCTACATGACCTCAATGAAGAGTTTGATCAAGAAAGGACTGCCACAGCTGCTGCTATAGCCAAACTTCAATCTCAAGTGAATGAGTTGTCTACGCCCAAGCCTGATGTTCCTCCTTCTTCCCATCTGATGATTTGATAGGCAGAGAGCAGAAACTATGGGACGCCATTTTTGAACTACATGCATCCACTTGCAGCCAAGAACGTCCAGCAGACCTGCCACAACCAGACCCTCAGGTGCTTGCGTTAACTGCCCAAGTTGCTGAGCTGCAGCAGGAGATTGCCGCTCCGCGTGAGATTGTGGTGACTGCCACTAGGCCAGTTTAGGGTGTCAAAGGAGATGACTGCTGCCCTAGACTGCCAGGGAATCCCTGCATCTAATGTGCTAAATAGTTGATCTCTCTAGCCAATGAGGTGGACCACCTGAAGCAGGATCACTCCAAACTTGATAAGTCGTACAAGAAATGAGTGAATTAATCAGTTCAGTGAATGACAGGTTTTCCCCTTGCCTCTCAGTGGGCTCTTCCCTTACCTCCTGACTGGCTGAGCTTTCCATGGTAGTAACAACACAGGGAAATGCCTAGATGTTACTGAGCAACAGACCACCTTAGCTAATAATACGGGTGCCCTCACTACTGAGACCTTGACTACTCTTGAAGAGAGTGTCTGTCAGCTGTGGGCCAGGCAGCCTCCCTCCAAATCTGAAGCTGAGTCCTCCCCCGCATAAATTTCCTCAATAGCAACAATGGTGGCCCTACCCCCCAAAGCACACTTCAAACCATCTTTTAAGCAAGTCTTCAACCCCAAAATATCCACCATTGCAGCCTTCTTGACCATTTAAAAACAGCTATGAGACAGGCCTCTGATGAGGTCAAGAAAGAACACATTCTAACCTGCTTGCACCCAACCTGCCAGGAATTGGTGGTGCTGGGGTTGCCCACAATTGAGACTTGGGAAGAGATAAGGCAGATTTTGCTTGACAAGTTTGGTGGTAATCTTAGTTTAGAAGTGAAGAAGGACACTTTCATACACATTGCTTTCAAACCTAAGGAGACCCTAGCTGAATTTGCAGATAGATTCCACATGGAAGGGCAGCAACTGATCAAAAGCCGTCAGTTGACAGCCCATGAAGTGTACATGGCTTGTTCTCAAGCTCTCAAAGTTAATCAGCCTCTTTGCCTCCATTTCAAATCTCACAAGGCCATGCTCTCATCAATGAAGAGAACAAAGACGTTGCTTCAGGATATGCACTTGACCCACTCTGGAGCTGTTGTATGCAAGAATTGAGCTGTATCTAACTCTGGCTCTTCTTCCCGTGGTTCACATATCCTCACTATGAACTCTCAGAACCCTCCTAGACAACAAGGTTGCCATAACTATGGCCAGATAGGTCACCACTCTCAAGTCTGTACTAATCCTTGAGTTGAAGGTGCCAACCCCAAGGAGCAGGCGGGAAAAGAACAGTTATTCTAGAGGTGGAGACACTCTTGGTTGAAAATTCTTCCCAGTCTCTGCCATTTCCCCTGTCTATAGCAAACTCAGAGCCCGCCAACACTGAAGCGCCTCCCATTCTGCTACTGTTCCACAATATCTCTGACAACTCTGACATAGACAACTCAGATATTGATGATCCCAACGCCTATGGATATTCAGTCCTAGCTGTCCCCAAAACCATTGCAGTCCCTTATAAACTACGCTCTGGGAAAGCTACAACAACTGCCAAGTCTCCACCTGAACCAAAGAGATTGTCTCTTGCCCTTACCTCACTCAAGCCAAGAAGTCTCCTTTACTTGTAGAATCTTCTGAAGAAGCAGCTGAAGTAGCTGACGCTGTTTTCAAGAATGTTTCAGTCTAAATTCCTCTTGAGACTGTCTACAAGGAGTTTCCAGGCTTGAGATGCATGATTGAGAAGTGGGACAAGGAGCTATCTGAAGCCCAAGATATCCTGGTTGTCCTCCCATCCTTTAGTTGTACTACTACTTGTGTAGAGATATCCATCCAAAAGGTGAAAATTAAGGCTGTCTTGGATACAGGATCTCCTGTTAATGTTGTCTCCTCAAAGCTTGTCAAGAAGCTTAAACTTGCCCCTGACCTCAATTACCACCAGTCTTATGGTACAGATGGGTTGTCCATGACTTGTGCTATAGGGGCATACTCTGCCCTCCCCATGTGGTTTGGCAAGCTACTCTTAGCAGCGTCTGCTGTGGTCCTGGAGAATGATAGCTACAATCTTCTAGTTGGTACCCAATTCCTTAGGGAATACAATGTGATCATCAATTTAAAAGACAGCTATCTCTCCATATTAGGGTATGAATTCCCTCTAATCTTTGAGGAGCCTACCAAAGTCCCTGGGAAGCACCTCAAGATGTGTGCCTTGGAGAATCCCACTGGTGTCTTCACGCTAAAGTACCAAACCCACTTATCTAATATGGAGTGTCCTCCTATGGCTTGCCCTGCGTCTGAGGGGATTCCTCTCCTGGCCACTTCTGCTGTAACCATTCCCCCTGTGTCTCAAGCTATCCTAGACTCCCAAATATCATATGAGCTACCTGATTGTACAGTTCTAGAGTTATACTCTCCTCCCTCACTAGGCCGCAACAAACCCTACCTCTGCCCAGGGATCTTGGATGTCTCTCACAAAGATCCTGTCCAGCTGTTGGTAGTAACTTAACCGCTCTCCCCATAAATGTATCTAGAGGCCAGGTTGTTGGCTATGGCAAGTTGCTGAATATTCCTGATGTGCTATCCCTACATCCCTTTGGCACCTTTCATGATTTCAACTTACCTGAAGACAAGCCACTGGTCCTATCTCTGTTTACCGCTCAGGACTTCCTGCAACTATCCCCTGTCCAACATAAAGAGGTGCTTGACCTGCTAGATCAGTTTTCAGATATCTTTACTAAGGATGACACTGACTATGGTCTAGCTAAAGAAGTTGTTCATCAAATCAATAATAGTGATGCTCCCCCCTTCTGAGCTAAACCTTATTGCTGTAGTCAAGTGGAAGACGCTCAGGTGTCTAAAGAACTCAAGCAAATATTAGATGCTGGGTTACTTACTCCTTCCCAAAGTCCATGGGCCTCCCCTTTGCTCTTCTTGAAGAAAAATTATAGAGGTCACCTCATTGTAATGGACTATTGACGGCTAAACTCCATAACCAAGAAGGATTCTTACCCCCTGCTGCGTATCAACAATGCACTCCGCCGCCTTGGAGGCTCCAAGTTCTTATCAGCTGTGGATTTGGCCTCTGGTTACTGGCAAGTTGACCTCTCTCCAGAGGATAGGAAAAACGCTGCGCTGATCACCTCTGAAGGGCTTTTTGAGCCTACCTGCATGCCTCAGGGGCTATGCAATGCCCCTGCTACCTTTCAGCGGGCCATGGACTCCATCCTTTGTGATCTGAAGCTCCCATGTGTCCTGGTGTACTTGGATGATATAACGGTCTTTAGTTCTACCTTTATGGATCACCTGGCCCACCTTAAGGAAGTGTTCCTAAAGATCTGGGAAGCTGGCCTCAAACTAAAACCTTTGAAGTGTGCCTTCTTCTAGGAGTGTCTTGAATTCGTGGGCCATGAGGTAACCCAGACTGGGATTTGTCCTATGATCAAGAAGGTTGAAGCTATTGACAAGATGCTTCCACCTACCAACCTGTGCAAAGTTCAAGTCTTTTTGGGCATGATGGGGTATTACAGACAGTTTATCCCTAACTTTTCCAAGAATAATGAACCTCTGGTTCAACTATTACTCAATGTTCCCTTAGAATGGACCGCTAGTCAACAACAGGCCTTTGAGACTCTTAAGAAAAAACTCAAAGAGGCTCTCATCTTGGTGTATCCAGATTACAATAAGAAATTCATCCTCTACATGAACACTAGCAACCTAGATATTGGGGCCATCCTGGCTCAACTAGATGATGAAGGGGTGGATCATCCTGTAGTGTATACTTCTTGTGTCCTCAACAAACATGAGAATAACTATAGTGTTGCAGAGAAAGAATGCCTTGCTGTACTGCATGTGATCAAACAATTCTGCCATTATGTTTATGGCACTCATTTCACTGTGGTCACTGACCATGCCTTGCTCAAGTGGCTGCAGCAGCTCAAAGAACCAGAAGGACGTGTCAGGGATCCAACCTGTGGGGGGTTCCTGAGAACTTGCAGGTGGACGGCCCGCGGGCCCAGCAGGGAGAGCCCACCACAAGATTGGGGCTAACTTTACAATATAAGATAACAATTTTTCAATGACTGCCCAAGGTCCGCTCATAGGCACCATGGAATCAATCAATCCAGTGAGGGTGATATAAATCACCCCAAATATCTGGGTGGAAGTGGATTCATTAGTGGCAACAGATTCTTGCGGGCAGTCGGGCCGCGGGGTGTGGGGCGGTGTCATTAGAACCAAATATGTGGGCCGGAAATTATACTTGTCTCGGAATAGCAGAGGGGGCCGGATGATTTTGGTACCCTCTCTGTAAAGGACTTCCGTCTCTCTAGTTCTAGCTTTGGGGTCATGGATCAGTATTTCCTCTAGAGTAAACTCAGAATACGCTGGGTTGGGTGGGTACTCGGTGAAATGTACTGGGCCAAAGGGAGCTCCTGGTGGACGGTAAAGGTCGGGCGGTTGGTCCGCAGTTTCTTGGGGTAGACGGGTGTAGGGTATGGAACCGCAAGACGTAGGCTGGAAATGAAATAGAACTAATAACAAGTATGGTATGATCTGGTTGAACCAAAGGTTCATATCACTTTATTGCAAGAATGGTGATGGGCATCTTCCTGGCGGTCCAGGGTATAAGTATGCCCATCTGTCATGGTAAAACTTTCACAAATTTCCTTGGCCTGGGGTTTTCCGTTCACCAGGTCTTCCCAGTCTTCAGTGACATCAATTGTGGGAGTTATTCCATTGGCTGGCTTGAACAGAGAATGCTCAAATTTCCTAGTCAGGTTGTGGGATTGGTTGTCTCTGGGTGGCCCGCGTTCTATGGGAAGGTTCTCGGTTTTCCCTTCCGTGTGGGCCTGAGTTATCCTGGGATCTGTGGCTGGACCTGCCCGCTGATTGGTTGAGTTGTCAGGAGCCTTTGGCTTGGGAGGTATCAATTTATGTGGATTTGATTTTCCAAGCTTCAAAGGATTCTCCAAAGTTGAATCCTGCTCTGGTTTGAGCCCAAAAAACTGTGGGCAGCCGGGTGGCTGGCCCTGCGGGCTGGCGGCCCACGGGGAGCCAGGGTTTGAATCCCGTAGTTGAGGCTTTTCAATAAGCATAGTCAATAAGAGTTTGTCACTTGTGACAGGACGGCTAGCTAGATGGGCCCTTTGCTTGCAGGGCTATGACTTCACCATGCTCCACCATCCCAGGATTCAACACCAAAATGCTGATGGACAGTCCATAATGCCTATCCTTGCTCTACATCTGGCTGAGGCTGATTGATTATACAAGCTCATTGGGTATCCCTCTTCTTGGGAAAACAAGACTGAAGAAATCTGTTCTGCTCTGTCTAAGCTATCTGATAATACTCTCATTTGTGACAATCAACTCTTCAAAAATGGTGCATGATCAGTACCTGCCTTACTTACGCCCTAGTCTCCTCCTCTTGTTGGTACACCAAGCTCATAAGAAGACTGGACATGGAGTCATTGCCAAGACTTATGCCTGGATCCAGAAGAACTACTTCTGGGAAAATCTTTTCCTGCTGATCTCAGATGATATTTCTAGTTGCCATGATTGCCAGCTCCATTGGCCTTGAGCTGCCACTCACAAGTTCAAGCTAGTCCCCCCTCAACACACATTTCACACTGTCAGTATTGACGCTATAGGACCTCTTCCTTGCTCTTGCTCTGGTTGATGCTTTATCCTAATTGCTGTTGATCATTTTAGCAAGTGAGTAGAAGCTTGACCTACTAAAGACATCACTGCCAAGACAACCACCTCCTTTCTGCTGCAAGATGTATTCTTCTGCCATGGTTGCTCTCAAGTGTTGTTGTCTGACAATGGGACTAACTTCAATGACAAGTTAGTGACCTTGGTTGTTGAAGCCTTGGGGTCTCACCAGTCTTTCTCTGCCCCCTATAATCCTTCCACCAATGGGGTGGTTGAGCGCACAAACTCAACTCTGGTTTTTATCATGAGAGAACTCACTTACTTTGACGCCGCCAACTGAGATTTATACTTAACTGCTGCTCTCTTTGCCTATTGCCTTAGCAAACATTGTGTCAACAGGTATTCCCATTTTGCTATGCTGTATGGTTGTGAAGCCACTACCCCGTTGCTCTTGAAGCCCCCTACTCTCCTCTGATAAGGCCATGAACCCTGATGAGCATATCAAAGATCTAGTAAATTGAATCATTGATATACAGGCTTCTGTCTACATGTCTGCCTATAAGACCAAGATGCTAGAGTTCTCCCCTGACAATGCCGGGATATCCCCCCTTCCTGAGTTCAACAATGGGGACCATGTTCTCTACTATCAACATAGAGTGGGAGGACAAGCTCATAAGCTAGACTCATTATGGATTGGGCCCTTGGAAGTGACCTTCAAGCAAGAGTCAGAGTGTACTGTAAAATTCCTCTCTAGTGGTTGACCTTTTGCTTGCGTGCATGCCAAGTTCCTCCACAAGTATCACCCCCCTAAGGCCAATCTAGAGGGGGCAATGTTGTGAATGCCACAATCCACCATGTTTCAATTTTGCTTTTAGTGGGTTATTTTGATGATGAATCTCTCTCTTTTGCTTTTGCCCTTCAAAATGAGTCTGGCTCCAAATTGGGAAATACAATTGTTCAGTTTCCTAATTCTGCGCAACTCACTCATCCCACTCATGCTTGTGGCAAGTGATCCTACTGACCTGGTAGTGTTTTATGGTCTTGTCAACCACTATATATTGCATTTATCATTCACCAATAAAAATTAAGTTCTATTCACATTTTTGTCTTTGTGTCTCCTAGTACTTCAGCGCCTCTCTCTAGCCACATCAAGTAGAGATTATTCAATCAGGGCCACAAGGTAATCTAATAACCTTCCCTGCAACTAACCCAGACTTAGTACAATCCAATCCTAAGGTTAGGATTCCCTGTTGTGTGTCTGTTGCCCCGCCTCAGAACACAACAAGGAATGTATATATTTCACAGGGTTTTGGCACCAGAAGTCT
>QTSX02003365.1:0-12707 GCA_014839935.2 Entomophthora muscae
ACAAGATTAAAATTGTTTAAAGTTATTTTATAATACTTCAATAGCATTTATACCTACATTTAGGTTAAAATGTATACAGGAGGCTTTTTGGGGTAGAGTGGGTAGCCTTTCCAAGTAATCAACTAGTATTTTTTATGTGTTGGTATCCTCTTAGATTTAAACACATCCCTTAATAATATTTTATTGGGCTTTCTCAAAAAGCCTTTCTATTTGGTGTACCCTTAAAGCCCTGACAGCCTTTTATTTATTTGAAATAGCTGCTTTTTATATTACTGATTATTTCAAGTGTAGCAGTCTCTATAGAATTCAACTTTTATGAAGCTCACCAGGTTTTTGTGGTATCTGCACTTTTTTAAAAGTTATTGGGAAGGTTTTCTATTATTAGGGGCAAAGATCTAATGAATTCTGGGGGCCATATTGAAAGCTTAATTTAGCTATGGGTATTCAAACTTCATGTGACTGGATACACAGCCATCTATACATCTGTAGGCTTCAATCTAGCCATCCATTGACCCTGACCTTTATAATTTTAATTCCTTGTAAAGTTGGTGGTTTGTCACTAAGTGCAAACTTGCCAACAATGGTAGCCATTTAAAGAGCTCCCAACTTCTGCTGCTGGCTGGTCATTTTCTAAAATCCTTCAAAAGCCTGCTCAAAATTCTGATGACCACTGGGAAAATTTATTGGCTATAGGTGTTGGGGGAGGTAGCTTGAGATAGCTTAACCTATGAGCTCTGATTCCGCTGTGTCCTGTTATTTTTCAATATAATACATGGTAAGTTTAGAAGGGCAGAGCATTTATAGAACGTCATGAGTTCTGCAGATTTTATTACAGGGGATCTTTTTAGAACTCCTCTGGTTGTGATGTAGCTGGATTGCTCATTGAAGCAGGGACTCTGATAAAGATGGTACAGCTTCAGGGGCAGGATCTCTGTATAAATTCTCATTCCAGCCATAACTTGGAGTTAAGTTATGGTTTTTATAGGTTTTTGGGCTTATTATATATGTATATCTTACCTCTTTATATTTTATTTAAAATAGATTAATTTATAATTGAAAAGATAAATTTAGGAAGCTTTTTTATATCTGATAGCTGTGCTGAAGCCTTTTATATCTATACTTGGTGTTAACTAAAAGTCTGCGTTAAAATCTGAATATTTTACTGGTACTCTTTTAGCCTTGGGTTGGGAATCTGGAAACACACCTTCAGAAGGTTTATGGTTGATCACCATAGAATCAATTTCTTAAGCAAGAGAGGTTGAAAGCACCATTACATCAAAACCTTTCAATGCTAAAGGATTAACATATACAGCTATATTATCTGTAGAAGCTATTTGCTTCTTTGTGGGCTGCCTCATTTTTACTTATGTGGTACTAAAACCCTTTTTAACTGGATGTGAGTTCCTGCTTAGTTTTTCTGTTGGTAGCCTTTCATTATGTTCAGATATAACTGGGTAAGGATTACAGTTCATTGCCACCAGTCTGATGCATAGATTTATAAGATAAACCAAAGTTTGAGGTATATATTTGATGTTGCATCAGTAAGGAGTAAGAAAAATAGTGTTTGGGTTTTTGTAGCTGGATTAAGGTCTAATGGTCCCACTTCTTGACTGAGATATCCTTTCTTTGCAAATTCAGACTGGAATCCTGATTAAAATATGGTCTTGAGCTTTTAGATTTATTTAGATGCAATTTATTGCGTTTCTGTGATGAACCAAGCTAAAAAAGAGCTCTGGACCACTATTGCCTTTACTTTGATAGCTTAAAAGGAGCACACAGACAGAAATTATTGTTAAATAAGCCCTATATTTGGGTAATTTGGTGATTTTATCTGGTTTAAAATATGATGATTGAAGTTTCTTATAGGGATTAAGCTCCAAGAAAGAGGACTATTTAAGGTTGAGAACCAGACCAATGTGAAGAAAGATAGTTGTACTTCCTAAATCCTCTAAAGTTCTAATAAAATTTTATAAATGCTTTACTAGCTTTTCTTTACCAAGGACCAGTTTAAATTTCTCCTTGGACAAGCATGGTAGATGATGGTCCTGAAAATATTTGTGATCTAACCTGAAATCCTGCCAAACTGCCGCTGTTTGGAGCATCAGGTGTCTTAAAATTGGTTTAATGGTTTCAAACCTCTGTATTGTTCTGTTATAGCTGCTTCAATCCACCTGAGCTTGCCTAAATTTCTTTATCTATCTTTCAGATGCTGTTGATCATAACTACTGTGTTTTCTTTCTTAAGCTCACATCTGGTTATAGGGAAATTTACGCTCTCATTTTTTTGATTGAGAAATTTTATATTGGCTTAAGGTGGGATGATGGTTAAACAAGTTCCATCATAAACGGAACTTTGAGATTGAAAACCTTAGCTGTGGAGCTTAAAAACAATATAAAACATGGTTAATCTATTAGTTTAACTATGTCTGTTGATCAAAAATGGAAAGCATCTACAGCTGCTATTTCATGGGTCAATTTCAGGATAATTAAAGCTGGTAGTAGAGATTTCTTACCTGTTAACCTTATACTGCAATAAACATCTTACTGTAAATTCAGAACCTAAACGTAAAAATGTGGGATTGTCAAATCCTTGGTCCAAATTTCAAATCACTTTCTCAGGATGACCTTTTTTAATTAAATTCATTTCTTTGTTTTTTTATTTGGATTTTTAAAAATGCGAGAACTCATAGACACTTTGCAAAGTTCAAGTCAGACTGCATATTTCCAATGGACAAAATGAATTAACTGGAATCAGATTTGAAGCGTTCAAATCCATCAACCATTTTCATTAAGTTTACTGTGTTTTTTTTAAATTGCGGGATTGTCAAATCCAAGAACCAAATTTCAAATCACTTTTGAATGCCACTATTAAAATCAAATAGATAATTGTAGGTACTGTAATTTAAATTTAATGTACAGTAAGTAACTAGGAAAAAATCAACCCAAATCAAGAAGCTCCACTCTGGATAAAATCAAATGAAAAATCCAATCTCAACAACCATGTTTAGACATGAAATTAAGTGAAATGCAAAATTGTCTAAACTGGAAATGATACAATATTCTGCACTCTAAATCACTAATATAGCAACCACAAAACCATATAATGATATATGAGCTACCCTCCTGATGACGCAGAATTTTTTAAAAGTTTTTGGCCCCTGGCTACGCCGGGGGCCATAAAACTTCTTTTCAAGGAAGGAAAGAAGGAGGGGGAAAGATAAGCCATCAGTTTACTAACTATGTATTCATGTATTGCTACTAAGGATACTTGATTACAGTTGATTTTAAAAAATGCCAATAATAAAGTAGAATTATATATTACAATTTATCTTATCACATTGTCTTTTCCTTGGTGTGTTGATAGTTCATTTGCTGTTGATAATGTGATAAGATAGATTGTAATATATAATTCTACTTTATTATTAGCATTTTTTAAAATCAACTGCAATCAAGCATCTAAATTTTAGCTGTCCTAAAATGGAATAGGGTGCTTTTTGAGAATGCCTATGATTCCTAAAAGAATTAGCACAAATGCACTCTAGATCATTTAGCATTCTTTTTGAGACACCCATAAATTATATTTATTTTGAATTCACTGTAATTATGATTTGAAATTGGGTTCTTGGATTTGACAATCCCATAATTTCAGATTTGTTAAGTTTTACACAATGTCTATGATTTGTTTGAAATTCAGGAAATCTCAAATTGTACATTAGAATCCCGCATTTCTGATTCATGTATCCCACATTTGTTTGCTGAGTTTTGTCTTTTGTTGGTTGAGTTATCTGCTCAAGAGATTCAAAATTTGCCAATTTAAATAAATCAAAAAAAGTCAAATTAAATGTTTGATTTTATTAAATATTTTATTTTTCACTCAGCTGAGTTGCCCGCAAAAGCGATTCAAGATTTGGACCAAGGATTTGGGAATCCGGTATTTTTACGTTTAGGCTCTGAATTTACAGTACAGATTCTTAAAATGGAAGGGTTTCTCTTGAAATGGGCAAGTATAGCTTTGCAAGTGGATGCAAAGAGGTAAATCTATTTTCTATTGTGTAGCACTTTTCTCCACAAACAAATTCCAAAGGTTAAGCTCTCACAGTTGCAAATGGGGTATACATATAGGCTCTCGATATATCTTCATATACAAATAAAACTGAAATTGAGTCTTATGACTCACTTAATATCCCAAATTATATGTCAAGGGTGTTTGCAAATATGGAAGGGTGATTTTTATTTTTGGCTGCTTTTTTGGGGTTTTTTAAGGCTCAACAGTGTGTTACATTATTTCCCACACAGTGAATTCCACTCTTTTTACTATCAAAGATGGCAGAATTCACCATGTGTAGGAAATAAGGTGATATAATACAAATATGAATCTTTCTGATCATTGGTTTTATATCTGGAGCATCATCAGTATGATTTTAATTACTTAGTGTTGGGTACTAATTAATCACTGGGCTGGCTTAACTAATTTCTATCATGTGACTTGTATAACAAGGATCAATTTTAGAAAGCAATAAAGTTGTTTATGCCATGTTTAGCAATCCATAAGCTTCATGGAGTAAATCAATATAGATGTCACTCAACTCCTTGAGTGGCTGTGATTTTTTTGAAGTGGCTGGTTACTGGGCCATCAGATCTTTTTATAAAAGTTTGTTTTGCTTTTGAATACTTAACTTAAAGGTTTGTGAGATGTAGAGTTATCAGATTAAGAAAGTTGATAATCAACATAAAGCCTCAGCTGTATACATATCCAGGGACCATTTTTTCTTCAGCGTAAAGAAAATATATCAAACCAGTGGTTATAACCTAGGAAATCTACCTTTTCAATCAACATTTAGATTCTTTACTATGCTTAAACCTACAAGGCTTTTTGTATTGAGAAATGATTTTTGGATAACTTTCACAACTGAAATGCACTATTACAACTGCTAAAATTATGAGACCAACATATGTAATACATTGAACCCTGTGAGTGGGAAACCGCTTCACGTAGCAATTTAGTGTCAAGGTGTGTGTCATGGCCATAGTTTTCCCGGGTGTGGCTTGGCCAAAGCGCCGCCACCTGGGGAAACCCAGCCCAAAGCCCCGCCTGCTTGCAGCAATCATAGATTTAATTCTAACAATCGATTGTAAGTGGGTGGTGGTACAGTAAATTGGGACCAAGTGGGGCGTGGATGCTCCACGCCCAATTTTCCCCTTCTTGACCTGCTGGTCAACAAATCCTGACCTCAAAGGAGGTCAGGTAACAGCTTACAGAACCACCATTGGTGGTATCTGTAAGCTGTCTAAATATTGTATTCAAGGAGGCTACCTCATCAAGATGTACCCAAAGGCTTTAAGTAACAATTGTCCCCACCAAACTACCCTAGTAGTTTGATATTTTACTCTCAATAAATATTTTGCCTCATTGATTCACTTATTTCAATATTTCACAATCAGATTTATAATAACCAGACTACTAGATTCTGCTTTCTCACCTCTGCAATTTCCTGGTAATCTTCCACCTCCTGCTGAAATGATTCCTGAAACTTACAAAATTGAATGTGAGCCTATCTATGCTGCTGATTCCTTGATGTTGAGCCAAATGAAGGTCTTCTTGATGTACCTGTGCATAATCTTCTGCTGCACCTTTCCTTATTCAGTCTTCAAGGGTTATCATTTACAAGTAAACACACATTGTCTCCTCCTAATTGGTAATGACATCCTAATTTGGGTGTACATTCCCCAATTGATTGATTACAACAAGCTCTCTCTCTACTTTACCCCGACAGTGTGAGTCCTTGGGATACATCCCGTCAAGTGATACATACTCAATAATGCCCTTAGGGGGTAAAACAAAACTCAAAGATATTGAACCATTTAAAAAAGGTCTCCCATCCAATCCAACCCCTCTTAGACCAGAAGATGAGGCTCCTCAAGCTGAGTTTGTCCTACAAGCCCCCAAAGCAATTGACTTCCAAATAAGTATACAATTCCATTTAGCTATAAGATCAATGTCACTATTACAAGAACAATTATAGCTTATAATATATGATCCTTTCTCTCCTAATAAAGGTATTAGAGGTCACCACTGGGTTTTTAGTGATGATTGCATCCAAAATTACAATGGACATTTATAGATAAGTTTTACTATACATTTAATGATTAATCTTTTTGGCTTTAACACTTGCTTTTTGGGTGCCAAAGCAAATTGAGTTTGAGCATAAATATACTTTTAATTTATATTGGATATCTAATAAAAACTCAAAGATAATTTTAATACGGCTTTATAAATCACTCCTTTATTCTGCAGCTATCAAGTCTGAAATTGGGATTATCACTAGCACTCGGGGGTGTAATATTAAAATAATGGTTTTCAAGTAGGAATTGAGCAACCATTGTATGCTGATCAGATTCATCTAACAGGATAGCAAGTCAACCCTGAATAGGGCTGCAGTGTCCCACCCCCAGACAAAACCCAGATTCTGTCCAAAGTTTCTGAAAATGTGGAAGGTAACATATTTTCTATTTAAACCTGATTTTAAATCTGATCTTCTGGAATACCGGAAAAAAGAATATCTTTGTCCAGGGGTGGGACGCTGCAGCCCTACCCCTGAAGCATTTGAGATGCATATTTATTCTGGGTACGTTAAAAATTAAGATGTACTCTAAATCTAGTCCATCTTTTTAGGGGTGAAGTCAGTTGGAAGGCGGATATCACGTCTAGCCGGAGTTTCTTTACATCTAGCTGGATGCCGATCCGGCTTGGGATAGATGGCAAGATGCAGTTAAATATGGGATGGGACCTGCGACTTTATCTTTTAAAGGATCATCCGCAGTCAGCGTGGTGGTCATAGCTGGAAATAAGAGGGATATGCTACGTTTCAAAGCGGCGCAAATCATGATTATACGGGATTTGAGCTAAACAGTGCAATACACCTTAGATGGACAACTCCATCTACTCTTAATAAAATATTAAAGTAACTCCTTGTTTAATCGAACTTGTCAGCATACAATGCTTTGGAATCAGCGGATTCGGTTTAAAAATGGCTTTCTGGAAGAAGAGGGGCGACCCGCTAGAGCAGAGGGGTTATCCTATAAAGTAATGACATGTTAAATTAAGGCCCATTATCAATAAACTAATATGAAATTCTTTGGAATAATCGCTTGCGCGACAAGCTTGGTTCTTGGGCTTCCTCTTCTGGAACGGCGGACGTTCCATTGCCATGGCTGTAGCCAGGGACAATCATCATCTTTGATGGAATCGACCTCTAATAACAACAATAATAACAACAATAACAACATTGTCATTCCGATGTTTGGAGGGGGCGGCGGCGGTGGCTCTAGCAGTTCCAGTGCTGCAGCAGCTGGCGGAGGAGGCGGAGGCTACTACCCACCTCCCAACTACAGTGGAGGAGGCGGAGGTGGCGGGGCCCCTGGAGGTGTACAAATTGTCAATCAGTTTGAAAGCAGTCCAGTGCAGAATGGATACTCTAGTGCGAACAACATGGCTGGGGCTGGAGCGTCTCAAGGACAAGCTCAGGGAATGGGAGGACCATTTGGAGGAGGTGGCTTTCCTCCTCTGCCCCCTTTCTTTATGGACCCACCCGGCTTTGGGCCTATGGGCCCCCCTCCCATGGGGCCGCCAATGGACTTCTTCCCTTCCGGGCCAGCATATGGATATTAACACAACAAATAAACAGCTCATACTCAAAGTCCACAAAATTCACTGTCCAAATCCAAAAATACTTGGATCATGTCTTGCCTATATCTTGCTTTGGGCTTAAATCCATAGCTCCAGACTTCATCAACTTCAAGATAAATTCAACTATAATTTTTTTAAATTTATTTCGAAAGGAACGTTGCTTATTTCTGACAATGTACTTTCAACGCCTAGTTTGAAACTTCCGATCGCAGTGAGATTATCCAACAGTTGATTTTTTTAAAAAAGCTCAAATAACTCCCAAAAGAGCTGAATATGACATCATTCTATAGATATAGTCTAACCAGTAGCTATTAAAGCAACGGATCGCAGCAGGGTACCCTTATTCAGTTTAATATTATATGTAAACTTATTTTTTAAAAAAAGAATGTCATGAAACTGGCTCACACCTCTCGTTCAGAGTAGGGACGGACAGCAAAGTTATCATAATCTGTGACGTGACCAGGCTTTGCCTATCACAATTAGTTTGTGGCTTTGGCTGTTGGGCACAGATCACTTTACGACCTACATGCAACATCACAGCTCATGCAGATTTGGTCTGTGCTTTTAGGGGGCAGGCAACGGTTGCTACTACCACATTTTGTGGCCTGCTCCTAAAGCCACCACACAACCTACATGAATTTCCATGTGGCCAAGCTCAATCTCATCCAGTTTTATGTTGCAACCAATCATAATCATACAATCTGATACTAGAAATTTATTTAACTATTATATGTTTTATACAAATCCAACTAAAAATATATAGTGCTTAAATTAGTAAAATAATACTAGCCTTTAATATCTTTAGTTTAAAAACAATGCACAAAGAATAATAACACTTTATTTAAATCCTGATCAGAATATCTTATCCAGTTATCCCATAGCATCCAAGTTATAACGTTAATATTTATCAGGCAGCCGTCAGCATTTAAACTGTCTTCAAGACAGCTGTCCACATGTCAGCACTTTGCCAGCATGCAGCCACTCAACTTCAATTTAACACTCAGGCTGCAACATTCTGACCAGCTACAAGATAAGCTAACTTTTCTATCGTATCCTTTAGCCATAACTGACCACCAACCCAGAAAAAAAGCCAATACTTGCATCGATTAAAGATAGGTCTCGCTTTTATCCCAAAATATGAAGCAGATTGCTGATAGTTTTTCCAAACTGTTACGCTTTTGATTTTAGGCCAGCTTCAATAAAAAAACTACACGAGTTCGACATAAGTTGATAGCTACATATACTTCTTTGTGAAGTTGACAGGGCTATCTCCTCCAGTTACCCTGCTGCCCTCTGCATCATTAGCCTGTGTACAATGGATACAATTAGTACCTGTTCCTGGCATGGGTGCAGAATTCAAAGATATAGGTGCAGGAGTACCAATCTTTATTATGATAATCCTATAGCCTACTTGTCTTAAAAGAATTACTGTGTAAGATTTAATGTAAAAATGTGTGTTTTCAATGAGTGGTCTATATATACCCCTCTGGGGTATGTGTGTGTTGCCCTCTGTCTAGCCATGAACCACTAGTCCTTGCTGTGATCCTAATCAGCTTACCTATGAGAACCTGATCAGCTGCAACAGAGGGTGCTGTGTTTTTTCAAGAGGCAGGACCATGCCATTTGTGTGCAGCTAGCCTCTTAAAAGTCTCTGTTTGGGTGTGCCACAGTGCCACATGCTTGGCTGCTAGGCATTAAACCTTCATGTGAACTCATCTTCCCCCTGTAGAAAAGGCTTTTTCTCAGTGGAAGGTTATACCTGATGCGTACAAGGGTGGCATATGCCTAACCTGAGTCATTGGGCTAATTCGGGAAGAATAACTTAGGTTTTTTATGTCAGAATTTTCAAGGTATTCACCTTTGGGTAATGGGTCAAATTTATTGGTGGTTAATCCTTGATTTATTCCCAGTGGTTTCATATTGGGTTCAGGTGAAGGAATTCACTGGTGATAAATCCCACTGCCTATACCAGTAGTGGTGTAAGGTAAGGAACATCCACTTTTACAGTGATCTTTTGGTGACTGAGTTAAGGGCGTTTAAGGGAATATGTCAGCGGCTAATAGTATTCACAAGGATTTTCTGGCAGAAAATAACAGGCAACATTATTTGCTGGCGGTAGATACATATCAGCAGATTTGCCAGGGGCAATGAATGATAGGGGGATCTACCAGCAGTAAATCTCCCATGATAATCCAACAACTCTATACTTTTTGCTCATGCAGTAGCTAATCAACCAACTGTGTGGCCACATCACTGATCCAGTGCTAGTGTTGCAACCAAGTTTCCAGACTCTCCTGCTAATGTATCTTACAATACACAGGGGACGCTCAATGAGTTGCCCCTTGACGTATCTAACAACATGAACCAATATGGTGGCAATATCAAATGGCGGGTACTTCATCCTAATTAGGAGTGCTACCAATTTGACCTGCTGATCCCCGTGTGAGTTATTCCTTGGCTTTGAACCTTACATGGAACTTCCCACTATGCCACCTCCTTGTGGCCTTGTGGCTTTCCCCATATGGTATTAATCATAATATTTTACAATAAACAATACCTTATTCTATTCATTCTCGTCCTTTCTATTGAACTGTTGTCTTCCCCAATCTCAAATACTGAATCCCCATTGGTTCAGTTGCAACACTAGGTATTACTGACCATGATTGCTATTCAACCATCAGTGACTTCATATTCTTAATAAAATAATACCTGATCCAGAATATCTTCACCTGCAATAAGTTATTTATATTTATATTGGTCCCTTTTCTTCATAGTTGTTTGAAATATAGGGGCTAAATTTTTCAAGCCTTGTTGTATATCATACCCATGATCCATTATATCTTCAAACCCCTTGAAAAATTTCCAGTTACCCCTGAGTCTCAGATTAAGTTAGATTGTATATTTTAAAGCTAGGGTCTAAATAGCGCCCTTTATTGTCAGCATAAAGATAAATCATCACAAAAGTAAAAGCCCAACCAGGGGAATAAGTTAAACAAGCACAACAACATAATCTACTCAAGATCCAATAGTGGCTCCATTACAAAAGAAGGTAAACAACTGCTAAGTCAATACATTCACTGGTCTAATAAAAAATGCCATTTTCAGGGAACCATCTTGGGCAGCCGGCCCATCAGAATTGGGGATGAGGCAGGCCATGGATTGGGAGGGTAAGGCCCATCATAGGATGATAGATAGCTTGAAAAAATAGGTCAGGGATCATCTTACCCAGAACCAGGGGCTGGCAGCAGGTTATAGTGTCAATTACCCCTGAGAGGGTAATATACAATATTATGAATAGTTTGTTGGTGTTGTCTGGGGATTTCAGAGCATATGAAAAACAGACTTTAGTGTGAGAGGAGGTTCCATATTGAGTTATATAACAGAGGAAGTTTTACTTATCCTTAAACAGACAGGTTTCTGTCATGTACCAGACGACTTCACAATTGAAACAGGTTAACTCTTTTGTAGAGGCCAAGGGATCAGTCAACAGTATTTTGGGGGTATAATCCTTAAACTTGGGCTTCAGAAGGTAGTCTGTATAACGCATGGGTCTAAAAGGTACACCTGGAAGACAGAAAACTGTGGGTGGAGGGGCTGGCGGCTAGAAGAAGTATTTTCATATGGTAGATGACTATAATAAAATATTGAAACACTTGGGAAAACCAATAGTTCATAATACAGTTTATTTAAAATTAGCAATAAAGCCTGGGTCTGAATATGGGTGTTTGTATAGTCTTCCTTTACCAGGCTTTAATTCCAAAGATCAGAAGTCAGAGAGTCAGGCATCAGGAATTCAGATGAGCAGGCTGCCTGGGTTTTTGAGTGGCAAAATGGCACTAGGGTATGGTGGGTTTACATTGACTGGTTCAAATATAAGCATTGTTTGACCCTTATGTTCTGGGGTGGCATCCTTGAGAAGGTCTGGTAGCTGGTGTCATCATCAGTGGAAGAAGATCTGTAGTTTCCAGTGTTGGTCTCATTGGCTGCCTTAGTTGCTATGATAATCTTTAGATCAATGGTTGGGGCCTCCTTCTCTCCATTGGTTCATTGGCTGCAAGGTTTCTTCAAGGCAAGTTCTGAGGCGTTTGCAGGAGATTTCTTGCCATTTTGGGCATCATTAGATCAAATCAGGGAAGATCAATCCAAAAAACCACACCTGTCACAGTAAGTTCCATAATGCCAGGGATTATTCGGCCAAGTAGGAAAGCTCAAAAATCCAGGAAACCTTTAACAAAGCTGACCAATTTAACAGACTTGAATCAAACAGTTGATTGCAAATGGGTTACGGCTGCTCCAGCTTGCTGGTCAAATCTGATTCCCCCTGTAAGTTGATGTTGATAAATCAACTTAACTTAAGGGTCACCAGATATGAACTTATTTATCAGCATGGTCGTCAGAAATTGGTCACTCAAGGGTTCTTTGCAACCTGGACTAGATACTCACTTGACAATGTGGAAGGAATAGGAGCCCAGGATCCAGGTGGTATTGCTTAGTCAATTTTTGATATATATTGAATAATTTTCACTGTTTCAACTCTAAGAGTTGAGTCCTCCCAAAAATTTACTCAATAAAAATCATATAACCCTTGGTCTAATTTACATTTTTAAAATGCATCCTGTAGTTGGATTATTGCACTACATTCCCTACAATCTGATTTTAAGCCAGATCATTACTGGAATATGGTTCCCTGCAGTTGGAACTTTGTTGTTGGCACCTCCCAATGTTAATTCCATTCCTGCCAATCTTGTAGTTGTCCCTCCTGTCTTTGAAACTGAAAATTGTGTTGCATCTAATGTCCTGAATTTTATTCTGAAGATAATCTGATACTTTCACAGGCTATTTATCTTGGGCTACTTTGGTTAATATTAATTGTTTTACTTAATCCTAGTATCTCATTTGGAAATCTTACAAAACAATATCTGAAGCCACGTTGATGGTCAATCATTAATTATATGTGGATTTGGGTAGTAATTCCCCACCATTTAGAGACGGCTTCATACTATCCTGTGATTTCCGTCACA
>QTSX02003366.1:0-12676 GCA_014839935.2 Entomophthora muscae
TCCTGATTGGATTAAAGTTTATCATTAAGGTTTTGAATTCAGATCAGTAACAACTTTATCTAAAAACAGTTAACACTATAATTTTCTAATTCAAATTTAGCTTATCATCAAATTGTTGTTAATATTTTCACAAGGGGCTGTGTTTGGGTACTAAAAATAGCTGTGTTCTGGATCTAGATACACAACATAGTAAATATATGATTTTATAGAAAAAGCTGAAAATAAAGAATAAAAACAACCATAAGCAAAGAGAACATGTGCAATTGAAATTCAAAATAAAGATAATATAAACAGAAAATGTTTGGCATCAGGGGGTTTATTGGGGCGGGAAGAGTGATGCCTTATAGGCAGAATAGCGCAGCAAGGAAGATGTAGAGGCAGTGCTGGTTTGGAGAGTCTGGGATTGGGTGGGTGGGGCTGGAAGGTTGGGTGGTGGAGGTAGAGGCAGGAGGATTGTGCGTGATGGCCGCCATATAACACTTGTTATTTTTCTCATCTGTCATTGGCTGGATGGGCTGGTAGATGGCTGTGGCACAGGGTGGGAGGCGCTTATCTTTATGTGATTGGTTGCCCATGTTCACGTGGAAAACCATTTGGGCAAACAAGTAAGCCATTATTTGGTGGCCAAAGAGAGAATTGTGGTTGAGGACCCCAAGATAAAGATCATTAAAATCCTGAGGGCGGCTTTCCTGTAGTGTGAATCTGATGTTGAAGAAGACAATATCACCCAGATGGATGTCTGCATGGCTGGTGGGGTACACAGAGGCCTGGTGCCCGTGTTCCTGGATGGCCTCAAGGGCAGTGGAGCTACCCTCTATCAGGTGGCTCAACAAAACCTGACACTTGGAATTTGAGCCATCCTAGGAGTCAATTAATCCACCAAGAATGTGACTGTACTTGTAGCCATTGGTGAAATCTGGGTTTGTCTGATAGTAGACAAAACCCTTGGCTGAAGCAGCCAGAAATGCACTAATGAAAGTCCCCTTCTTATCCTTTTTCCTTTCTTTTTGGGTGACGGCTCTTCCTTGCTTGCCAAAATCATCAAAAGCTATTGATAGCTTATAGTAGGAGATAAACATGACATCATCAGAAAAACTTGTCAGGCATTTGAATAGGGTTGATTTGATGCCAAGATTATACAGGGAATCTTCAGCACCATCCCATTAGTTGCCAGCAACATTGGTAAGAACCCATATCAAAGCAACCTTTCCATGAATCCAGAGCTACATCATTTGCTCAGACACCCAAATGCCATGATGCACAAGTTGCTTCCAGACCTGGGTCAGGGGAAAACTTGGGGTCCTGCTGAAGGAGGTCAAGAAGCATAATTTGGTACACCTCATTGATTTGTGACTTGGGAGCCTTCTTGGGCCTCTTGGCCATTCCAATTAGATTACCTTTGTTCATTAGATTGTTGAACTCCCACATTATGGTGGCTGGTAAATTGCAATTGGCTAGCAATCTGTTCCCAGGACAGACCCTAAAAGTTCAGCGCCACAATTTCCTGAAGAATCTGAGCAGTAATTATTCTGCATTTGGGGTGCTAGGGCAGGTGAGCTGAAGCTGATTGGCTGTAGGAGGCAGTTGGGTGGTGGCAGGAAGTTATTCCAAATCAAGGTTGCCATCCTGATTGATTGGATTGGTGGGCAGCTTGTGTAGGGGTGGGTACAGGAGCAGGGCAGAGCTAGACACTATGTGACTACTGAACAAGTCAAAGCCATAGGGGTCACGGGTCAGGTATAGGTCCAGCTTCCTTGTTACCTGCCTCAAAGCTTAGGTATAAACAGGTGCCTCCACGTCCTGAGCCTTGCCTCCATTGAAGCTAGCTTGGCTGCTGGCGCCGTCAAAGATATTGCTGTTAAAAACCATTGTAAAAAAACTAGGATAAAATCACTAAAGTCGAAATTTACATTTATGATTTATTTTTTATCTTAATCACTATTCCATATTTGGAAGGTTTTTTCAAAACTTTTCCATACAAATCTGAGCTGTGAAAATGAATAAAATCCTCTGTTCCTAAATTGGATAGCTGATGATTGGTCTCTTAAACTTTTATTTTTCTATTTTAGGCTTCTCATACTACACATCTTGTATGAGTTCATTTTATTTTGTACTTGTGAAATCTTTCTTCTAGATTGCTCAAGTTTTTGTTTCACTTTAGTTCTTCTATCAGTCCTCATATGAATCCTGATTGGATTATAATATACTCCAGAACAGCATCCATCCATTTCAGTTGTTGTGTCAGTTGTTTTTGTTTGTGGTTTTGAATTCACCGCTTGATGTTTGATATAATTTTGTATAATTGCTAGTAAAATTTTGTTTCTAGTTTGAAAGTTTATTTATTAACTGAAATTTTATAAATTAATTGAATCCTGAATCTTGACAACTTGGATTTTGTTTAAATCTGGAACCTATTTTATTTTAAATCTATAGGTATTTTCAATTGTTGGCCTGCTTCTAAAACTACTGTACAGTCCAAGTAAATTATTATGAAGGAGGATCAAAAGGTGTAAACAACAAATGATTTGATTGAACCTTGGGGTGGTGTGATTCTTGTAATGTGTGAAGTACTGGGTGGGCTGTTTACTAATTAAAAATTGCAACTGTAGTTTTGTTGCTGGATTTAGTAATTCAAGTTGACTTCTAATTTTGGTTACAGGTAATAAAAAAGTTGGTTTGGGGATCACAAAATCTCTTGTGTGGAAATTTGCCAGGGTTTGACCCCATTGTTTTGGCATCAAACCATTTTTTGTGATTTCATGTATTTTGTACTGTATCTTGTTTTTTATGTTGTTTGGTTTTTTGTTGCTGTGTTGAGCTATTTTGTCTATTGACACACAAAATCCCTGTTAACAGAGGGTATATTTAACACTAATACTTGAATTTTGCTTATATCTGAGTTTTTTGCTTAGTGCCATAGCTTTATAAACTACTGTATTTAAAGCCAATGAGTAAGCCAACAGCTTATTTTGATCCTTGTTATATAATTCCTTACAAGCATACTTGAAAAATGTAGGTTGAATCTGGTGAAGTGTGTCCTAAATTATTTAAAAATGAGAATATGGGCCACATAGACAACAATTAAAATGTATTTATCTGCTTTATTAACTAATAGCTTATTTCTTACAACCATATCAAAGAGGCTTATCTGTATACATTATCTAACTCTATAATGCATAGATTAAACTAGAAAGAATAACAACAAATTGCTTAAAAATAATATTACAGTTTGGATTAATTCACCTCATCTTTATGTGACTGTATAATTAAACTCTATCTGAAGATATGCTTGGCTGGGAAAATGTGAGCTTGATCACTTTAGAGGTCTAATTTAAGCTAGATTAAAAACTTGATTTAAATACAAGATAACTGACTAGCACGTATCAATTTATTGGTTTTAGATTTTAATAATAAAACATTCTAGTCAGATACATCACATTATCCAGGTGAAGTATATTGTTTCATAGTTAACCTTGAATGACATTGCATAATAATTAGGACATCAGTAGGATAAAATAGCAATAATAAAGTTAAGCCACAATATATTTTTTTATGAAATTCAGAGTAGCTAAATATACTTTCTAGATAATTCTAATCATAATATTGTCAACTATAATAGCTCTAGATGCTGAGATAAATAGTGAAGTACTTCAATTAAGCTCACAATATAAACAAAGGTCATGATCAACGTAATCTTTTCAGATTTATGCTTAGTACACATGAAAAGCTAAAAGCAATTGTAGAAATGTGAAATTTTATTGGTCTTGACGAGAATAGCTTATATTAAAGCTGTATATCAGTTTTGTATCTGGTTAAGTTTTAAATAAGCAATATATTTATTATACATTGGTTTAGAATTACTAAAAATAACAGTAATCTCCACTTGTTTATATTTATAATATCAGAATTATATTCAGGATATACATTTATTGGATGCAATAATATTTAAATTCTTTTTTAAAATTTTTTAACTAAGGTTTTAAAATTGACCAATGATTAGAATCACAGCCTAAAAATTCAATAAATGTCAAAGTAATATATTAAATTTAATTTTATCTGTCCAGTGATAAATCAGCCACCAATCATTCTTATTAAGGGGAAACCTGCTAAAGATGCTTGTTTATCATCTTTCTACTAATTATCTTGGGTCAGAGCTGTTATGTGTCTTTGATGCTCAGTCTATCTTACTGCACCAATGAGTAAGAAATTATTATGGAAAAACAACGGCATGGTATTATGATAGGAGCTATTGACTGTAATAATTTAACAGGAAATGGAGGCTATTATAGGGGTTAAGGATGACACAAAATGACTATAGATAATTTGAAACATTTACACCAGATGCAGCATTACAGTGATAAAATACTATGAATCAAATGGTATAGCAAGAATGTATTTATTATAGAAGTAGGTGTGGCATAATGTTAAGATCTTTGATTGTTATTTAATTATAATCTGTCCTTATTTCATATAGGCTTCTGATTAGTGAGGTTTGATCAAGTGGTTAGAGGTTTCTTATTTTTATAAGCCTTGGCAGGGGCAATGTTTGGAACCTTAGACAAGTTACATAGGAATTGATGGTATTGTTTCAAGTCTCTTCGAATAGTTTTGACTTTTGAATAAGTGATATGGTCTGGCATTTAAAGAATTATAAATTCGTCAATATTCTAATGAAATTTTAAGTATTATTTTACAATAGTATGAAAATATTTATTCAAAAGCCATAATTTGGCAGTTAAAAAGGAAGTTTGGATTTTAGAATTTTTTATTGCAATTTTAAAAGCAGGATTTTAAATAAGTACTGGATTTAGGGAGCATATGCAAAGGTTTGGTCAGATGCAGCAGCTGGTATTAAACATCAGCGAAAGCTCATCATCTAACTCCAAGGGTCTTTGCATAGAGGCAGTTCTGGCGGGGCAGTCTGCAATGTTGTAGTGTCGGGAGTTGAGATTTCTTTGAGGCTTGCCTTTAGGGGGAAGCTTATGTTCTGTAAAGAAAGTACCGACAAACATTACTACGCTGGGTTCATCTCCTTCACTAGGAATGGTAGCAGTGATACCCGAAAAGCAAGCATTGTCTGTGGGAGACGACCGGGAAGTGAAGCTGTAGAAGCACGCATTAGTCACTACTTGGAAGGGTTTAAGGGCGGCGGAAAGAGCATTCAGAGGCATCCATGGAAGCAACAGTGACCCGAAGTCAAAGCAGGCTTTGATGGATGATTGAGCAGTTGAGTAAAGCATTGAGATGGACATTTTGATTATCTCAGTGGCCGCTGATACGTTTTATACACACTTTCTTTAATCTAATATTCACATTACGTCAGCTTTTACGATTGCAGAGTATCATGTATTTGGATGATGTGGCAACGTTAACAAAAACGAGCCTGAAACCAAGGGTTTATGTTAAGTGGTTCACAATCAATCATAAATTTTAAATGAAAGTTCTGTGCAGCCATATCAAAGAGGCTTATCTATATGATTATCCAAAAATAGGATGTTTGGATTATAATTATAAAGGAGCAACAGATTGTTTCACATACTATTATATGATTGGATGTTTATACCCTTTGTGGGAATTTGCTTGACTGGAGAAAGTAAGCTTGTTAAATTAAGAGGATTTGATTCAAATTGGATATATAAAACTTGCTTAAGTAGAGATGGTCGGCTTGATAAGTGGATTCTATTTATTGACTCGCGATAATAGAATTCTCCACTTGGATGCATCACGTGATTCAAGTGGCTGCATATCCGTTCAGAGAAAATGGATGCGTAACTGATTGGCTTGGTGCAGATTGTTTCAGAGTTAACTTTACCTGCCATTTATCATTCTAACAATGATGTCTTTGGAGTAAACATGTAATCACAACGTCAAGACTCATAAAATGATTGTAAAAAATCAAAGCTTCCTGATAAAATTTTCAGATGATTACGATCAAAATAAGATAGTAGCTTTACAACCTGTTAAGATAGATGAAAATGGTACAGTTCAGGACAAATTGGTTCAGTCACATAAAAATTACAACTGGTTTCAGTTGAAGGCTAATTTACTCAATAAAACATCCATTTTCCAGGTCCAGATTACAAAAATAATCAAGCACACAAGGAAATTAAAATTGAATATACAATCCCAAAACTGAGACAGAAAACAAGTTTAACCATATTCAAGACAATAAATAAGTCACATTATGAATCAATCTACATTAACTTGCTATTGATCATGTAAAAAAATTATACATCAGAGAAAAAGATGGAATCAGTAACAAAATGATATTTTCAAACACAAAATAACTCACTTATTGGCAATCTTGATTATTTTTATGGCTTAAAATATAATTAATGTCTTTCAAGAGTGAATCTAAGAATCTTTTCAGAAAACCACAACATTATTTTCGGTATGATTGCTTCTAAAGTTGGCTGTTTATTTCCAAGTTAATGTTTCAAATAAGAGCACACATTTAAAAAATTAATACTCTGGCAATATTTCAATTTTCTGTTTTTAATAGAAATTTTATTTTTCAATTTAAAAAATGATTTTTACAAGTAAAGTTAACTTTGATATTGTCAAAGAGCAGTACCTGTAAGGGATTTTCTTTATAGAAAAAATACAGTCGTGGCATCAAAAAAGGGTTTGTTAATATTTACAACATAAGTTAATTGTTTAAGCTGTAGGAATAAGGTTGGGCAAGGGCCAGGAAAGCACAAGATAGCTGGCCCCTGAGACAGGATACAAGACAAGAATAAGGAGAGCCAGATGGTAACTAAGGACCACAAATTGGAGATTACAACTATCTTCTCTAAAAAGATACTATTAAACGCTCAAGGATATAATAGGGCTTGATTGCTTTATTGTAGAAATAAATGTTAATCAAACAATTAACTTGGGACTTGAATAAGAGTTCTTATACTAAGGAGGATGATATTGGGGGTACAGACCTAATGAGTTTAAAATCAGGTGTAATACTTCACATGCAGTGGCAGAAATCATGATGTAAGTTTTTTAAATCTATTTTAGTGCTGGATTTATGAAATATTGTACTTGCATCTGCATTGCTGTAGGGCACAAGAATAATTGATAGGCAATTAATTGAACAGCAGTAACCTAGATTATTTGTGTTTGAAAGTTGAAATAGCCCTTTGTCTTTTGATAACTGTTATCAGAAAAGTGGTTTCTTACAGTACCAGAAGCAAATAAAATCCCAGGCTACTAATCAAGGGAGCACAACTACTATAAACCCCCATTTACACCTAACTCAACTTGAGCCTCAAGTGTCAGAGAGCCAATCTGTAGTAGGTTTGAACTAGTTGGCAGGAGAACACCTCACAGTCATGAGAAAAGTGCTCATCACAAGATGGGTGATAACTTCACAATGTAAAAGAAAAACTTTGCATAAACTGTAAATTCACTGCCCTCTTTGGCTTTGAATAGAACTGTATTTTCTTGTTGCACAAAAAAGACTGCACAAAGTCCAGCAAAACCACTAAATTCACTCAATGATTTAGCTCACACAGTGGATGAAAGATTTGTGCTGGCATACCCCACAGGACCCCTGGCTCTAGTTGCTCCGGCTTGGAAAAAAACGCTAGTTAATTTGGACTATTTATTAGCTTGGTATTGTCTGCTTTTAAAGACAATCAAAAACACTTAATAAAATGGGCCAAATTAACAACCACTAAGTCAACTAGATCTGAAATGGTTGCATTGCCTTCCAGCTAAATATAGGGAGCCGCAAAAATTACATTAAAACCTCCAGTCCCCCTGGCCCTGGCCAGCAAGAATTTCTCCCATGACCAATCAGATGCTACATTAGAGGCCATATGACTAATATCCCATAAACTCATCCCCTTTTGACAAGGCCAAGGGGGACTTTAAGTCTCCCTGTTTGTCAATTTTCAATTATTAAAGTTTGGAGTTTTGACACACTTAATTTTAAATTTTATTGTTTGGTTGGACTTCTGTTTGAGTCCCCCATATCTAGAATTTTAAAGTGTTAGTCTTTGCTTTGCCACTCCTTTAAACCTCCCGTTTCAAACCCAGTCTCTCTTCTGGGACCCTTTAAACTGATCTACATATAGCAGTTTTGGTTTGCTTTTGCTTTGCAAATTTACGCTCAAAGCCTAAGTTTTTATTAAAAATAATATAAAACCTACTTTGGTTTTGATTTTCTCTTCAACACTTTGATTTCAAACCCACTTTTGCCCCTGATTGTTTTAAAGCTTTCCCAAGCGCACCGCCAAGCTCTCCAATCCTGCTTGCTGCTCCTCTTGCCTTCTTGCTTGTGGCTGCCTTGATTGGTCTACCACCTTCCCTTGTAGTCATAAAAATCTCACCAATCCTCCCCAAATTTGTGGAGATTGTAAATATGATACTCCAGTCATAAAATTTGTTGCATTTTCTTGGCTCCTTTTTGCTCCTTTGTGGTCTACCTCACCGGACCTGGGGTCTAAAGCCTCTCTTCTGTACAGCCTGGGTGAGGCCCCCTCTAGCCTTCTGAGTTTGCCTGTGTCTTCTTTATTCTGAGAAGGCCGTGATGAAAAAGTCTGACGTAGTGATCTGGATCTGAATGATAGTGACTATGCTTCTCCTGCTCTGTGGGCGAAGGTGCTAATGTCTGCCCCTCCTGTCTTAGAAAGAGTAACTCGGTACCCTTGTACGCTTCTGGGATGTCCTCTTCTGTCCCCGCCTGTGCCTCCTGGCTGATCACCAGTTTGGCGCTGATAGCACTGACTACTTCCCTCGGATTGTCCCATTGTCCTCCCTGTAGTCACCCCTTTGGCAGCCATTCCAGTTCTTCACTGGAAAGCATCCTGGTGGTTGTTTTACCAGGATGGGGAGCCAAACTCAGTTAGTTTAGCCCCTCTCTCACATAAACGGCCCAGTGGCTGTTAGCAGGCATCCTTAAGATTAACAAGATTAGTGAGAGTAATTTAAGGGCGCCAAACAACTGGGTAAATTGTATTGACAGTGGTCTCTTGTTTCTGCAAGTGGCTGGGTTGGGGGTCACCGGTGATGTCATGTGTAAGGAGTAGGCCAGCTTGGGAAAATACTCAGAGAAGATAGGTTAGGCTGTAAAAATTACAAGAATTTAGAAGTAATCTGGGTGGTCTGGCATCTGTGTTCTGATAAATGACAGGCCAGTAGGGTTTGGTTAAAATAATTTTTATGTGAATGCAAAAGTGCAAAAATAAGTATGAAATAAATTAAAAAACAAAGATTCATAAGACTTTTATTGCAAGTTAATGGCAGTATGCAACTTTCTGGCAACTTTAGGATATGTAATTATGCTCATCTGTCATAGGAAAGGAAACTTTTGCTGTTTTTTGGGCCAGGTGCTGAATTTTACCTGGACTTGGGAAATCTTGATGGCATCAACTGGTAGTGGTGTGTTAATGGCTGAGCTTGGATAAAGAATTTTGGTTTCCAGCTTGGTCTTAGAGAACCTGTCATCTCCTGTGGCTCTCTGGGCCACAGAGACAGATGTTGGCTTTGGGTCAAATTTTGTGTCACCTCATTGATAGAGTGCTGGTGATCTATAAAAAACTCTCCAATTTTGGGCAACTAATTACTAGGTTGAAAAGGTCCCCAATCCAGGTCAATTCACAAGTGATAGTGCTTTGTTAGCCAGAATCAATAGTTTCTCCAAAATTAGGTTGGTTCCTGGTTTGAGTCTAATTATCTGTGGGCTGGCAGTTTCTGGTTTGGGTTTTATTACCTGCAGGATGATGGTTCCTAGAAATTCAGGTTTTAAACCTGGGGACATGATGCTGTCCCTTTATTAGTCAGTATGATTCATTATTAGGATCAAGTTTTAAGCTGCACAGGTGAGACACTGTTCCTTTGATGATCAAATAAGAAATGTCACTTGCAACATCATTTCTTTTTGTCAGCCCTATTTTTCTCCGCTTTTTCTCTCCAAGTATTGCTGAATTGCCAGTTGGGTGTTAGGAAAGTTGTAAATAGGTTCCTAGGTGCTTTTTTTGAGGGGGTAACCTACCCATTTTACATTGTATTTCTGGGTCCTTTAATGTGGTTAGTTGCTGCAAACGTATTATCTTGTATTCATTTGTGTGTCTTTTTAAACAGGTGAGGGTTGGACTTGATCCTTTGGCAAGGAAGAGGGGTTCTATCTTTCTTAAACAGTAGGGATCAATAAAAGTCATCATGAATTTTCCATGTTAAGAAGAGTTTTAATTTAGCAGAAGCACTACTTCATCTACTTGATTTGTAATCTTGTAAGGACCACATTCTTGATTTAGCTAGTTTTCTACTTGGCAATGTAGGAAGACATTACAGGAGTCTAGGTAGATTTTGTTGCCAACTTTTCTGGGGTTTTCCAGGAGTTCTCTTTTTTTCAGCATTAGCCTTACAGATCTGCATAAAGACAGGTCATGTTCTTGAGACAGTTTTAACGAGTATCATGTATCTGTTTAATCCAGGTTTTTCCAGGCTTGTTCTGTTCCTTACTGCCAATGCTGGGGTTCCAAGATGAGTCAACCCTGCCATTGGCCTGGTAAGGAGGGTATTTTGTTAGATTTAAGATCTTTAGTATATATAGATGCATTCTGTGCCATCAGTAGCATTTAATCTCAATTATCTTGGTCCACATTGGCATGAAATCAGAGATATTGTTACAGGATTTGGTTGACTTGTTCAGTTTGACTGTCAGTTAGTGAGTGACAGGAGGTTGACATGCAGTATTTGAATTAGAGGTCCTTCACTAATTGGATCTATTAGTATGATGTTAACTGAGAGCCTCAATCCATGATGATTTCTTCTGGGGTACCATGCTGTATCAGTATACAGTTGTGAAAGTGTCTGAAAGTTGTGGGTGCTGTGAAATGGGGGATAGCTCAGAATAAAGTAGGCCATCTTGGTAAAAAGTCTACCATGACCAGTATTGCATTAAAGGAGAGAAATATGGACAGTTTCACAATGTATTCCATAAAAATATATCTCCAGGGTTCATTAGGTATATCTAGGGGTCTTAGCAGCCTTTGGGTTTGTTTCTGCAAGTTTTAACACGTCCACAGGTATCACATCCCCTCAGGTACACACTTACTTCTTGGTCCATCTTAGGCCAAGAAAAGTTTCTTCTATACCCAGAGGGTTCTGAGTCTCCCTGGATTTTCAGCCATTTTGGAATTTTGATAGTCTCTCAAGATTTTGGTTCTGATGTTTCCTTCAGGTAAAAAATCCTGTTGTGGAGCAATAGTGTTTTTCCTTTCAATAAATAGCATTTTTGGTAATGGGGGCTATCCAGGGATTTGGAGAGATCAGAGATCATAGTCTTGATAAATTTTTCAAGATTTTGGGCCTTTAACACATCTGGTTTGCTGGCTCTAATTTTCATTAATCTCAGGTGAATGCCCAAGTTAACTGGGTCCAAGAGGACTTGGGTGTTGTGGTCACAAGTTTCAATGTGGGTAGGCATCAGATTGGTTCTTCTACTTAGGGTGTTGGGGACCACATTAACCTTCTCAGGTCTGTAGTCAATGCTGAGGATGTAGTTGGCCAGTTCCAAGGTCCACCTGGCCTGTCTCTGGTTCAGTTGTCTGGGTTTGAAGAATATACCAGGTTTTTGTGATCAATGAGGACTTTTATTGGAAACTTGGCATCACACAGGGATTTTTGCCAGTGTTTCAGCGTTTTCATGATTGCAAACATCTTCTTGTGGTAGATTGGATAGTTTCCTTCAGCTAGCAGCATCTTCTTAGATTAATATGCTACAGAATTTAGCATATCATCCCCTCCTTTCTGAAAAAGGACCCTGTCTATTGCAAATATGGATGCATCAGCATCCAGGGCAAAAGGCTTAGAAGGGTCAGGCATAGCTAGGACAGGGGCAGTAAGAAAGATGTTTTTCAGGGACTTGAAGGAGAAAGTGAATTGTTTGACACAGATGAACGGGACCTTGTCAGAGCAAAGGCAGGTCAAGGCAGTTTATCAGATAATTCTTTTGTACGAAGTCACAGCAGTAATTTGCAAAGTCCAAAAAATTATGATCTCTTTTATGCACTTGGGTGTGGGCCAGTAATTCACTGCTTCCACCTTGTCCTGAGCCATTGCAAACCCCCAGTATTTACCATGTAACCCAAGAAATCTACTCAGTTTGAAAGAACTTTTGCTTCTTGAGTTTGACATGTAGATTAGCTTGGGTGAGTCTGTTTACACATGGTTGAGGGTAAGACAGGTGTTCTTCATGGGTCCTGGGTTATATATGAGAATATTGTCATGGTAGGCCACATAAAATCGTCCAGGTATTTGCCTTGAACTGTAATCTAATCAACATTGGAAGGTGCTTGAGAAGGCAACAGAAGCCACAGGATAGCCAGGTACTCATACAGACTGTACCTTGTTTTAAAACAATGTCTTGTATTTGTTCCCTTACTTAATACGTATTTTTCTGAATGTGCTTTAAGGTCAATCTTTGAATACACTTAAGCCCTGTTGGACACTGCCAGGTGTCATTGTTAGAAATAAGGTATTGGCTCTTGACTGTGATACCATTCATAATTTGGTAATTTACACAAGGCAAAAAGTATGACTCTGTCTTTCTTCCCAAACAACAACATGGGTACTGATCATGGGCTTTTAAACACCCAGATGGATATTTTTTGGTCATATTGTCTAAGTAGGCCTTGAGGGCAATTTGCTTTCAGACATTTAAGCTGTAAATTGG
>QTSX02003367.1:0-12594 GCA_014839935.2 Entomophthora muscae
CATGGTTAAAGGCTATATTTTTATCATTAGAATTATTAATTTTATAGTAAAAAACAATCAAGTAACAAGTGTAATTTGCATATTGTTGAGTATATACTTATTAGAAGTATAATAAACAAGATAAAGGGGGAAATTAAGAAGATAAATATACTTTAATATATATGAGTTTAGAGTATTATATAGTATCATGAGAAGCTATATGTTGTCCATGTATGTCATAGAAGTCATGGGGCTTGTCTAAGTAGTGTTCCTCTCTTAGGACTCTAAATGTTTGATCATCATAATGGATGGGCAAACAATAGGGGTGCAACCAAATTTATGATTAGTTGGGGAATAATTTGGAGAGTTACTTGGGGAATTGCTTTTCCAAGAGAGAGTAATCAAAGATGTTGCATAACATTTTTCTCTGGGGTTCTGGAAGGTGGAACCCAGGGAACTCTTCGAGACTTTTGGGAATTTGGGCTTGATATTGATCTATTTTTGCATTGAGTACATAAAGTTGGGAGTTGTGTTATGCTGTTCTTGCTTTGCACAGGCAGAGCTATCAGTAGCATATGCTTGAGTTCTGTTCAAGCGTCAATATCTTTGACAAGGTAAGTGTAATTTAGTTTGACTTCCATGACAGTTCCTGGTCCTTGTAACCCTGGTTTCATTTTGTGCATATCATGATTAACAACCCAGATCTTGTCCCTAACTTGGAAGTGTTCATGTTTTAACTGGAATTCTTCCTCTCAACCCTTTTCTTTTCTTTGTTCTCTTGGTCTTCTGGTGCCTTGTACATCAGGGTCATTGTTGTCTGGCACTTTCTTGGGCAGAGGTAGTTGTGGTCCTGATGATGCTAACAATGGCAGGTTTATGATCATTGACAAGTTTGGTTAGGCTTTTTGCCTGTATTGCAATTAACTTGTGTTATGCACACCATAAGTGCATTTGGCAACATGATAATCCAGGCTTTTGGATTTTTGGGAGATAACTTTTTCTGAGGGGGCCTCAACTAGGGAACCATTCAGTCTTCCAACCTCTTCTTTTGCTTTTGGGTGGTAGAGGTTGGTTGTGGTGTATTTGTCTGTTTTTGGCAAGGTAGATATTGGTGTAAATGTATTTTAAAGCTTGGTTCCTATGTCTGTGATTAGGAGTTCAGGTTTTCCAAACTTATCTATGATTTCTTTGCCAATAACTTGTTTTAAATTGTTTTCTTTATGTTTTTTTGTAGCTTGTGCTATAGGTCACCTAGTTGCATAGTCAATAGCTTTTATAATGTAATTATTGCCTTTGTTGTTGCCAGGCATTGGTCCCACAATATCCAGTGACCACACTTTGAAAGGTTGTGTGATTGACACTGTTATTACTGACTTGATTGGTGCCTTGGAGTGGGTGTACTTTTTTCACAGACTTCACATTGGTCTAGTACTTCCTTGATAATGTCCAGCATTTGGACCACCAGTAGTGTGTATTGAGATATTTATTTAGATTCCTGATAAGGGTGTGTCCCAGATCTTTGTGGTATTAAAGAATTGTGTCAATCTTTTGTATTGACAAAACTTAGGATACAGTATTGTCACTTGGTAATATGTGGTGTAGTGTGCCATATACGTTTTTGAATAGGTGTTTGTTCATGAGGACTTTCTCTTGGACGTCCATTGGTGTGCAGGTGGGAACCCTTCTTGGAGATTTCCCATTATTGACATGGGCTAATCAGGGTATTCATCTGTGCATAGGAGGTGTTTACGGTATAGCCTTGGCAGGGCATCTGCGGTAAGCATTTCCTTGCCTGGTTTGTATCTAATTATCATGAGTTACCTCTGTATGAGGCTCATTCATTCAGCTTATTGTCTAGATAGATGTTGTTGAGTCTTAAATAATACCAATGACTTGTAGTCAGTTAGTACTTTGAATATCTCTGCACCTTCCAGGTAGCATTGCTACTACATTAGATAGTGGAAAATAGCTATTGGAACTTTGTCATGTATTGGATATCTTTTCTCACCATCAGACAGCTTTCTTGATTCATATGCTGCAGGGAGGAAGTCCTTTTCTGCAGTTTGAATTTGGAGTACTCCTTCTATTGCGTAATTGGAGGTATCAGTTTCTAGTTTGTACACTTCTTCACAATTTGGATATTGCAAAATAGAAGTAGCGGCCATAAATTCTTTTAATTGTCAAAAGTGTTGATCTCACAATGATGTCCATACAAATCTTGTTGTCTTGCCCATGATTGCAGATAAGGGGCAGTCAAGGCGCCCAAGACAGGAATGAATCTCCTAAAATAGGCTACCATGCCTATACTTGTACAAAGTTCACTTGTATTTTGCAGTGCTGGCATGTTGGTTATGGCTTGTATCTTTTCTGGGTCTGACTTCACTTCATCCTTGCTGATAATATGTCCTAAAAATGGGAGTTCTGTTTATAATAAGTCACATTTTGAGGGCTTGGCTGTGATTTGGTTATCTTAAAGGGTGTGGAGGACCAGGAGGACATTTTTTCAGTGTTGCTCTACAGTTGAGCTATATATGATTATATTGTCAAGGTAGACAATAGTCCTTTTTTCAATGTGTTCTTTTAAAAACTTCATTCATAAAGGCCACAAATGTACTTGGGGCATTTTTCAAGCCAAAGTTAAGGACAATACATTCAAGTGAGCCATACCTAGTTCTGAACGCTGTTTTAGGTATGTCCTCTGGCTATATGCAGATTTAGTGGTAACCTGCTGTCAGATCAATTTTTGTGAAAAATTGGGACCCCCCAGAGCATCAAAAAGATTGTCAATCAGGGGCAGGGGATAACTGTTCTTAATTGAGATCTTGTTGAGTACCCTGTAGTCTGTGACCAGGAAGAGTCCACAATATTTCTTTGCTACAAAAAGACAGCCACACCAAAAGGAGATTTATAGGGTTGTATGAGTCCTTTTAAGGGCTTTGTCTAAATATGACTTTAACGTGTTGTCCTATTGTGGCTTTAGGCAGTAGATAGGGCGTGCTTTTGGAACACTTTTTAAGGTCAATTTTATGCTGGATGCCTTGGTTAGAAAGTAGCCCTGGTATTTTTTTTGGAAAAATGGAAGGGAATTATTGGATTAGCTGTTGTTGAATTGGGTCTTGCTTGTGTGAGGTCTCTAAATTTTTAAGGTAGATAATCTCATACATGCAGGTGTTTCAATTGATATTGCTAGGGTTCTTTTCTTCTTCTGTTTCCGTGATTTTTACAAATACATGGCCTCTCATAAGTGTGTCAAGGTGGGTTGGATTCATGTGGGGTGCACCTCACCCTATTGTATGGTGAGGGTAGTGCTATCCCAGTTGATATGAGGGTTGGTCTTCCTCATCCAGTCCAGAACTACTATAACATTATACTTGGGGAATGATATGATTGGACCACTAAGAGTAGTCTGTATGTCTCTTATTTGGGCACATAAGGTTTTTTTCCTCCCTAGTGACTGGTGCACTTCTGTTATCTGCTATGATAACTCTCTTGACATTACTTTAAACTGTGGGTAGTTTCATGAGGCTGGAAAATATTTTGTCAACAAAGGAATTGGTCTGCTCTTGTGTTAAATAGTACTATGTCCTGATATCTGCAAAAGCAGAAAGGATAAGTGAGGAGTTTATTTTCAGTTTGGGTGAGAGATAGTAAGGTGTTGCTGAAGATTACTTGGATCATGGTAATTGAGTCCACATCTTGGTCTCTGTACAATGATTGTAAAGTGGGGAAGGGTGGCTTGCCTAAGCACTCCTCTGAGCTTTTTCTTCCTTGATGCTCATTTGATTTACTTGAGCAGTACAATTTCCGCCTCAAGGGTGAGTATTATTGGCTTGGTTGTTCTGCTTATTAGGCTGAGGGTCCTACTTTGCTGTGGGACTTTCCTTTATGTTTTTTTTGGTTACATGCAGGTTGTCAGACTTTTGAGCTGTGTTTTTCCTTCCAAGAATACATCTTTGAGGTTCTTGCAGCAGGTCATGTCAAACTATTTTCTAATGTGTGTGGAGAGGCCATTGTAGAAGTCTAAACAGGCCCAGGTTTTCAAAGTTGATGGTGCTGGGGATCTTGATTATGACTTTGAACATATCCCAGTTTTCGTTTTGATCAGGGTGTTGGTCAAACCACTTGATTACAAAACATGAGGCAGCCCCAGTAACATGTATGTCAGTTTCACTAGCCCAGAGCTTACAGGGATAGCCCACTTGTGTAAACTTATTTTGTGTGCTTTGAATTCAGAGGTTGGCATTTTCATGGCATAGTCCTGAGAACATCCCAATTTCTGCTGAACATAGGCGTTGAAACACAATGTTGGGTATTTTGGTTGTTACAGGAATTGGTAATGGGTTCAGGATCCCTTGCTTTCTGAGTAAGTTGTACTGGTTGGTTGGTATAAAGACATTGTTGAAGACAACAAACCTTTTGGGACGTCCTTATCCTTCTTTGTATTGTCTCCAGCCAATGAGGAGTGCCATCTGCTGGGCTATTTTCTTTGGAGAAATTTTTCCTTTAAGTTGCGTAGGTGTGGATAACCTACCTGTGCTACCACTGTCAAGTATATACTTCTGGGAAGTACATGAAACAAAATAAAGGGCAAAATTAAGAAGAGAATGATACTTTATTTGATTTGAGTCTAGAGGATTATAAAGTATCATGGGAAGCCACATGCTGTCCATGTACGTCATTACAGTCATGAGGCTTGTCCAGGGAGTGTTCCTTATGGGACTCAAAATGATTGATCCCTGTACAATATGAGGGTGTGTGGCAGAAGTGCCTCTGACTATTTGGTAGTTGAGGCACTACTTAAGGAAATGATCACCAAAAGGGAGCAATTGTGAATATTGCAGCAGTATTTGTAGTTCACTGCTGCAGTGTGGCAAGAATAACTATAAAACAATAAATATAATCTATTTAGTAAATCAAATTTTGATTTTCATACAATTGTCAAGATTGGCAATTCAAATATGGTTATTGCATGGTTGCCAACATTCCCAATCTGTCCTACTTCCAGAATGCCTTCTGGATTCCCTCCCGTTTATCTGGAAATACCCTGATCCTCTTATGTTCTACAATTGCCTTATAAAGCTATCACCCAATATATTAATAAAATTATCCTTTCTTCTCTCTATCTCACTTCCCACAGCGTCACCATCTTCAAGTTAGTTTTTGTTTTATTTGTTTAAAAAACAAACTTTAATAGGATTATATTCCATTCCTAAATAGGCAGAATCAGATCCAAAACAGTTCCTTTGCAGGTGGCTAAAACAAGGGCCTAAGTATAATATAATTCAGCCTAATTTAATAAGAATCAGGCCTGGGGGTGATCTGGATAGCTGCTTGCTTAAAAAGTAGACACTGTGATTAATCTGTCACAACCCTGACGAACCAAAGCTTACGTACCCATATATTGATACTTTTTAGAATGAAATTAGGTTTTCAAGATATCTTAGCACTTGTTTTAATTGTAGCAGCTTCTAAAAGTCAAGGAAAAAATTGATTTAAAGTTTACAGTTATATATAATAACGCCAAGAATAACCAGGAGAGCGGAGGAACCCTTTTCGGCATTGAGGCATTGATTTGCGTCATTCTCGCAGAAGAATATAGCAGAGAAGGCAATCACAAAGACGGAACGCAGAGCTTGGAGGATTCCTGTGGAAACAGCACCTGTCACATCGACAAGGAAAAAGTATGAGTAGTTGTACAGAATATTGATAAAAGTAAGAGACGTGAATCCCATAACCAAATTAAATATGAAGGTCATGGCTTCATCTCTTTCAACCTCATCACCGCTGCTAATCGCGCGAAATAAATCACTAGCTCCCTCAAATCGGTGGGGCAGGGTATATAATATAAAGAATAATCCCAAACCTAATGTGGCATAATATCCTATGTACTTGCAAACCATCCTTGGCGAAGGACCAGAGGGCTTGGACATAATCTTTTCAGCGAGAACTACATGACATGCGGTCGATAAAACACCAGCCAAAGTTAAAGATATCCCAGAAAAAAATGAAGCGGTACTATTTGGCTGAGGAAGAGCCTGATGGTCATTTTTTTCCTGTGAATAATATGAAGCTATTGTATTAAACGAAAACCCGATGACTATAGCGACAATTCCTAGCCATTGAATTCTATTCAACTTCCGTCCCAGAAAAATTCGAGTGAGTAAGGCTGTGAAAGGAATAAGGAGGGAGTATATCACTTGGTAAATACTTGATCCTATTCTAAACATCCCTGCTGTAAGCAGACCTCCAGTTAAAACATCTAGTAAACTCAAGCCCTTCAAAAAGAGAACATCGTTACTGGATATTTCTTCTGGGGAAACAGGAATGGTGCTAGAAGCACTGTTTAAAGTTGGCAAGTATGTCACCAAAGCCATTCCAGTATACATCGAGGTGATAGTTAAGAAATTAGTTTCATCTAAAATGATAATGATTAGCATATGGAGCCTTTATATTATCAAAGAGTTTAGTTAAATGCCAAAGTATTTTAAAATTTAAAAGAAATAGCAACTTTCTAAATAAAGACTTGGACATTAAAGGTCAAACCCTTTGGGTAAATATTTTACAGCACGAACCTAAAAAGAACTAATGAAAAACCAAGAAATATATTACCTGCGACCTTGACATAATACATCCACTGGGTTAAGATAGTTGCGAAAACCCCCGAGAAAATAAAAATGGCCCGCGTCAAATAACAAAGCCTGATTTCGTCAAGATGTACGTGGTGTCCACATAAGACAAAAGAGAGGTCTTTTTTTACATGCTTGTCATGAATACCGCCTTCTTCTAAGTCGGGAATTGGGAGTATGGACACATAGCTAGGGTCTGAGTTTGCACCAACCCTGTTGCACATATGAAGTTGTAGAAGCTACTTACCAGGATCTAAACTGCTAGATCAACATTTTTAACCTGTGATTGTTTGATCAACCTGTAGTGAGTCGATCTAAATAAGGGGCTTTATAAATTATTTTTATTATACTATTATATTGAAGTAATTTTTGTTTTACTTTGCGGTTTTACTTAGGTGCTAAGCTTTATATGCGATATTTAGAAATTGTGGCGGGAGGCTACATTATAGGATATTCATCAATGGGGCAGAAGGACCAGCAAAAGTGAGATTTACCAAAACAACCTAACCAGCAGGCCTTGCCTGCTGAGGGCTAATACCCTATATTCACTAAAGAGTGACAAAGGTAGAAATAGGAGATTGAGAAGTAACGGGTAAAGAGCTGATTTTATTGTACCACATTGTGAGCATTTTATAGCTGCTCACAAGGTGGAATTAAATGATATTTGAAATCGGATAAAACCTAGGCATAATCAGATACTGGAAATGCCAAGACAGGGGATAATAACATGCAGTAGTTTTAAAAGCTATGGCGACAACCGAAAATACCTCAGATTTAAACGAAATGATTTCAGATTTGAACGAAATCCAAGTTGCACAAGATTCAGGATTCAATTAATTTAAATATTTTTGGTTAATAAATGAAATGTCAAACAAAAAAAGAAATTTCACTAGCCCATTATACAAAATTATAGCAAATATCAAGTGGTGTTGTTTAAACCACAAACAAAATGAACTGACGCAACAAGTGAAATGAATGGATGTTGTTCCGGAGTATATTATAATCCAATCAGGATTCATATGAGGCACTGACAGAAGGACTAAAATGAAACAAAATTTGAGCAATCTAGAAGCGAGATTCCACAAGCATGAAACAAAATGAACTCACACAAGATGTGCAGTATGAGCAGCCTAAAATAGAAAAATAACAGTTTAACAGCCAATCAACAGCTATCCAATTTAGGAACAGAGGCATTTTATTCATTTTCATGGCTCCTGATTTGTATGAAATGGTTTTGAGAAATTTCCAAATATGGACTTGAGATTAAAATAAAAATAAATCATAAAATTTTAAACTTCTACTTTTAGTGATTTCATCCTAGGTTTTTTTACAATGGCTTTCAACAACAATAACATTTTCAACAATGTCAGTGACCAAGCCAGCAGCAGCCAAGCCAGCTTCAATGGAGGCGAGGCTCAGAACGTGGAGGCACCCGTTTACACCCAAGCCTTTGAGGCGGGTAACGAGGAAGCTGAACTGTACCTGACCCCTGACCCCTATGGCTTTGACTTAATCAACAGTCACCTAGTGTCTAGCTCTTCCCCCGCTCCCGTAAACCCCCCACACAAGCTGCCCATCAACCAACCAATCAGGATGGCAACCTTGATTCAGAACAACTTCCCGCCAACACCCAACCTGCAATCCCCTCAGCCAATCAGGCTTCAGCTCCCGCGGCCCAGCGCCCCAAGCAATGAATAAGTACTGCCCAAATTCCCCAAGAAATTGTGGCACTGAACCTGCAGGGTCTGCCCTGGGATCAGATAGCTAGCCAATTACAATTTACCCAAGCCATCATAATGCGGGAGTTCAACAACCTAATGAACAAGGGGAATCTGATAAGGACAGCCAAGGAGCCAAAGAAGGCCCCTGAGTCCCAAATCACCAAGGCGTACCCAATTATGCTTGACCTCCTGCAGCGGGCCCCCAAACTTCTCTTGACCCAGGTCCATAAACAACTTGCACACCATAGCATATGGATTTCCAAGTGTATGGTGCAGCTGTGGATGCATGGAAAGGTGGCGTCAATCCGGGTACTGATCAATGTTGCCAGCGACCAATGGGATGGTGCTGAGGATTTGTCATATGATCAGGTGTCAGGAATTTATACTGACTTTGTTCTACCTTGAATATCTTGGCGGCCTACCAAGCCATCTATTGGAGAAGCTTCCAATATTACTAGCAGGCTTAATTGATCTGAGAAGCCTTTGTGAAGTAGATTTGGATCACTCATTACAAGAACAATCAGGAATATCATAGACCTTCAATTATGACTGGTTCCTAATTGGCTAGAGTTATTCCAGAATACTCTGGCAAACCACTGGGTTAGTTATTGTGGTTTTCTCCAAGGATTGAAAAGGTTACAATCAATTTGCACTAGCAAACCGCCGGTGCCACTGCAAATTCCTGCAAGAAAGGTCGCCCAGGAATGATAAACTATGTGCTAAAAATAGAGTCATAAATTAGCGCCGCCACTGTTGGCACACTAATAAATTATGTATTACTCTATGGTAATAATCCCCAGTGCAGAGTACTATGATATTGAATCCCATGCCATTGCATGGATGTCTGACTCTGGGGGTTGATGCTGGCGGTCTGGGGACGGAAAGACTGATCAAGAAAGAGTTAGAAGCGCCAGATGATATTATCCTGGCAAGAGAGCGCAAGCTCTATAAAAGCCCTTCTATTAGAATAATGGAAGGCAGACAATAATACAAAGATCCTACTGCAGAACGTTATCACAGTAGAAGAAGATATCCAAGTTTGAAGACCATTGTCAGTACTCAAAGAACTAGCAAGCCACCCGTATAGAAAGCCGCTTAGAAGTTGCCTCCCTTGACATTGCTAGCCGCCGCTCTTCCAAGGAAATCCCAGACATTGCAGTAACGCTTGTTGTCATACAAGCATTACTATCAACACAATGACCAAGATTACACAAATACTTAATAAAGCAAATTGTAATCAGACCACCAGGTCTGAGAGCAGAACCAAAAGTTCTCACATCAGGCAATTGAATCCACCCTGGTCTGATGCCTGACAAGTTTGTCCAATGATGTCATCTTCATCTCCTACTATAAGCTATCAATAGCTTTCAACAATTTTGGCGAGCAAGGAAGAGCTGTCACCCAAAAAGAAGGGAAGAAGGTCAAGAAGGAGAGATTCATTGATGCATTTCTGGCTGTTTCAGCCAAGGGTTTTGTCTACTATCAGAAAAACCCAGATTTCACCAATGGCTATAAGTACGGCCACATTCTTGGTGCATTACTTGACTCCTGGGATGGCTCAAATTCCAAGCACCGGGCTTTCTTGAGCCACCAGATGAAGGGAAGTTACACCACCCTCAAGGACATCCAGGGATGCAGGCACCAGGCCTCAGTCTACCCTGCCAGCCATGCAGACATCCATCTGGGTGAGGTTGTGTTCTTCAACATTGGAGACACATTACAGGAGTTCTGCCCTCAGGCTTTTAATGATCTTTATCTTGGGGTCCTCAACCATGAGTCTCTATTTGGTTGTCAGATGGTGGCAAACTTGTTCACCCAAATTTTCTTTCCTGTTAATATGGGCAACCAATAACAGAAGGACAAGCAGCTCCCACCCTGTGCCACTGTCATCTACCAGCCAATCACAGCAATGACTAATGAGGAGTACAATGAGTGGTACATGACGGCCATCACAGTCAATCCTCCTGCCTCCACCCCTGCCACCACTACCCCCACCTTCCAGCCCCACTTACTCAATCCCAGGCCTCACAGGCCAGCACTGTCTCAACGCCTTTCTTCCCACACTATTCTGCCTACTAGGCATCACTCTTCCCCACCCCTAATAAACCCCCTGTTGCCAAACATTTTCTATTTATATTATCTTTATTTTGAATTTCAATTGTTCATGTTCTCTGTTTTTATAGTTGGTTTTATTCTTTATGTTCAGCTTATTTCTATAAAATCATATATTTACTATTTCATGTATCTAGATCCAGAACACAGTTATTTTTAGTACCCAAACACAGCCCCATGTGAAAATATTAACAACAATTTGGTGATCATCAAAATTTGAATAAAAAAATTATAGGTTAATTGGGTTTATATAAAGTTGTTACTGATCCAAATTCAAAACATCAATGATAAAATTTAAGCCAATCAGGAGCTGAGTGATAAAGTGATTGTTGTGACATAAAGGGTCATTCAATAATTCTTTGGTGCATATGCGCTAATTAATATGATTGGCTGATTGTTTTGCCATTGTGCGCCATTGCTGCTGTGGCAAGTTGTTGATGGACTAGTGCCCAATCAGCTGTTGGGTTAACACTAGGCCATCAAAAACTTGCCGCAGCAGCAATGGCGCACAATGGCAAAACAATCAGCCAATCATATTAATTAGCGCACATGCATCAAAGAATTATTGAATGACCCTTTATGTCACAATAATCACTTTATCACTCATCTCCTGATTGGCTTAAATTTTATCATTGATGTTTTGAATTTGGATCAGTAACAACTTTATATAAACCCAATTAACCTATAATTTTTTTATTCAAATTTTGATGATCACCAAATTGTTGTTAATATTTTCACATGGGGCTGTGTAAAGTGCCAAAAAATAATATGGCAATTAAGGAAATAATGCCAAAACAAAGCAAACAACACATATTGAGTTAAGCGTAAAACATATACACAATGGGTAATGTAGTAAATGGGAAAACAAACAGGAATAAACAAAGAGGCAATAGTATCAGAATAACACAGAGTTTATTGGGATGAAATCTATAAAAACATATGAAAACTTTAGTAAAAAATCAATGAGAGAATTGGAGAAGTTATTGAAAGATCTGGACCATGCAATTGCAAAGATCAAAGACATTGATTGCAAGGTTAAGGAAAAAGTCAAGGCCGCCGCCCTCACTGGGGAAAAATCAACAAGGTGTCTGCCAAGGCACTTATGGCCAAGATGCCAGACACCCCTGAAAAAATAATTGAGCAACTTCTTAACGTTCAAAAAACTGTAGTTGAGTGCCTCCAGTTCAAGTCATTTGCCCTCTCTGCGCTGTCTTTCTGGGTCGAAGACCCTGAGATGTATGCACATCTCAAGACAGCCAAGCAAGCAAGAGCAGAGGATACAGAATCACCCGCCCAAATGCTTGCGCCAAGAATGGCCAAGCCGGCTGAGGCTGCGGGCAAAGAGGAAACATATGAAGGTAACCTGATAATCAAAATTAATAAAATTTTTAAAATACTTACCTTTTTTAAAAAACATAGACTGTGAAATCCGCTGAGTCCTGGTCCCATTTGTCCCTGCCATATTCTACGCAAAATACGCCAATCATGTGGCGAGGCAGCTGTTTCTGTCCCCCCCTGTTTTGCGCAAGCTAGAGGACTGCATTCATGGTACCTTTCTGATGACCTGGGAGGCGTTAGCCAGGCTGACACATGGCAAGGGGACATCCAAATGACATTTACTGCTAGAAGGATGCCCAACTGGTCTGCCTGGACCCAGTATCTCTCAGTGCAGCTTACTGTGTAAACTCCATTGAGCTTGTTTGGGATGTCCTGGCAATGCTCCCATTCAAGAACATACCAGAGATAGGCCGGGCCCATGCAGCTGCTTGCTTCTGCTTCCTGGTAGAGCATACTATCTCTTACCTCTTGGACAACTTTGGGCGTGCGGTGTCAAAACTGGCTGTTGCAGACACAACAGTTGTAAAGAAGACAAAAATCCTCCTCACTGACTTTGGGTTGACCTGGAGCGCCAATGAGATAGGGCTTCCTGCAGCCATGGAGCTGACCTTTGCTAAAACCAAACACAAAAAGAAAATAAGTACAGTATACAATAAGCTGTGCAAGTTCACTTAAGACTTTTCCCAGCAAAGGTTTGACCTTGTGGTTTACTTGGGCATATATTCTACTTTGGGATGGGTGCAAACGTTGAGGACCTGGACAGGGTCTTTCTCAGGATTGACAAGGCCAGGCTCTCCCTGGATGGGAAGAAGGTCCTC
>QTSX02003368.1:0-12529 GCA_014839935.2 Entomophthora muscae
CTGAATGAAATTCAGGACAGTAAGATGCAACACAATTTTCAAGTTCAAAGACAGGGGTTACAACTCCAAGATTGGCAGGCATGAAATTAACATTGGGCGGTGCCAACAACAAAGTTCCAAATGCAGGGCCCCATCTTCCAGTAATGATTTGGCTGAGAATCAGATCGTAGGGAATATATTGTAACAATCCAACTACAGGATGCATTTTAAAAATTTAAGTTAGACCAAGGGATATATGATTTTTGTTGAGTAAATCTTTTGGGTGGACTCAACTCTTAAGAGTTGAAACAGTGAAAATCATTCAATATATATCAAAAATTAACTAAGCAATACCGCCTGGATCCTGAACTCCTATTCCTTCCACATTGTCAAATTAAGTATCTGGTCCAGGTTGCAAATAACCCTTTGGTGACCAATTTCTGATGACCATGGTGATAAATAAGTTCATATCTGGTGACCCTTAAATTACGTCAATTTATCAACGTCAAGTTACAGGGGAGAATCAGATCTGACTGGCAAACTAGAGCAGCTGTAAACCATTTGCAATCAGCTGTTTGATTCAAGTCTGTTAAATCAGTCAGTTTTGTTAAAGGCTTTAGGGCTTTCCAAGCTTTCCTACTTGGCTGAATAATCCCCGGTATTATGGAACTTACTGTGACAATCCTGTGGTGGGCCCTTCCCTCTGGGCCTGCAGGCTGTCTGCCTGCAAGCTCTCCTGAAACTACTTCAGGCTGGCTCACTGACATATATAGGGCTCTTTTGTTGACAGTTGATTTTTTGGGCTGGGTGTTCTATTTTATTAAGCCATGTGCTTGGCCATTTTTCCACGTGGTACCTGGTTAGGGGTTAGCTTTTCTTTGTGGAATTGGCCTTCAGGCGGAACCATTTCACTCTTATTCTGGACTGAACTTATTTTAGTTAAGGACAGTGTACTATATCTCAATGGGATTTAAAACCAGGGTAAATATAACATAGATGTTTACAGCTTGTATTATGTATCAATTAAATCATTTGAAGCTATAAGATAGTTTATTTGACCACTGATTTAAATGAGTAAGCTGAAACAGGAAGTAATCTGAATCAATTTAATTCTATATCTACACCATCTAAATCATTTGTCATGTACTGAAGGCCTTGATTTTAGTATGGTATGATTTTAAAGAAGCCAATTATGTCAGGATTGACAATTTAAAACCTTTGGGAAACCAGGCCTGGGAACAAGAGTTGAACCCTGATCCTGAATGCCTGCGGGCTACCAGCCCTGTAGACTGAGGGGCTGCCTGCCCGCCCAGGGTTTTCTGATATTGAGCCCCTGCAAGCTGAAGCCCAGGCTGAGTCCCAAAGTAAGAATACATGCATAGACTTAAGAATGATGGTGCCTGAGGAGGGACTTCTTGACTTGCCTAATGGAGGTAAGGAAAGTTCCTCTGTAAACTTCATGAACTTTTTTTCCTAACAGGTAACCAATCAAGCTCAGTTACCAGAGGAAAAACGCAGGCTTCAGGCCCAACCCCATGACCACAACCAAAGAACAAGAGCATCAGGTAACCAATTTGGGAATTCCAACCAGTGGGAGAATGTCCAGCCAAGTTGTCATTTTGCCACTTCTGTACCCGGGTGTCCTGGCCACCCAGCCCCACATTTTCCAATATTTTGATGAAGCCCCCTGGAAAATTATAAGTTTGGTGACGGGATGCTATATAGACCTATATACCCTGTGCTCTAACCTTATTGTCATTTTTAAATAAAGGTTATGTCATATTGGCTTCCACAACTATTGTCTTATTTTATATTTGCCATCTATCAATTCAGCACAAGATCATCCCGCCCTCCTGCCTGCAGATTCCTGTGCTCCAGGTGTTTCCTTTGGCCCCATTTATTTCACAGAGTACCTATTAAAGCCTGAGTATAAGGACTATACCCTGGAAAAGATTATTGAACTATATTTCTTGGCCCACATAAAATCTGTAACTAGATAAAACCAACAAGGTCCCTGGATCTTATCAGAACCCAAACTGGTTAAAGGCAAGTTCAACTTCTTGCCTGCCTACCAACTTGATATGGAACCCCGTGTGACCCCCAAGCTAATGCCTGAATCCTCTCTTGACCTCCCAACTGACCACATGAGCAATTTGCTTAGGTTTGTGTATATTACCCTCACTGGGGTGATTGACACAATAATCCTGGCGCCAGCCTGTGGTCCTGGGTGGGGAAGTCACTGTCCTACCTTATAAAGTTAGCCTAAATCTTTTGGCGGGCCCTGTCTGCAAAACCTGTGCCTTCCCAGAAAACAACAGGCCAGCTGCCCAAGGTCAGACCCCTGAAAAATTCCCTGAAATTTCAATCACATGAGCTTATTTAGATATCCAAAAAGGGTATTCATAGATATAAAATTGATCCCTATTGGCCAATCTAGCTGGTTTGGCGGTATCCAATTTACTTTATTTTCAGTCCCTATAGAATAATAAGTAAGATGTAACCATCAATCAGCTATTCTCAAGGAAACAGGGTGTCATACTAGCTTTGCCCTGGGCAGAGGGAAGAGCAAGGCTGCAACATGAAGATGCTGGGGTCAGGCAAAAGCTACATTTGGTTAAAAACAGCAGCTAGAGACAAGCCCCAAGAGTTTTTTTTGAAAAAAAAGAAAAATATAGAGCTCTTTAATTTCATTCAAAAAAAAGAGAAATAAGCAATTTTAAATGGGCCTGCATATTTATTTAGATTTGCCAACATTTCATGGAGATTTAGATGGAAAGTGAGCCCATTTAACTTTAAGGGATTGTGAGATTGAATACAGATACAGAAAGAGAAGGGATAGTGGGGGATAAGCAGGATAGATAGTTGATCAAATAAGGATCAGGATCAATTTGGAGCAATTCACATCAGCCACAGAGTGAGGCATTTAAAATAGGGCTGTGGTGGCTATAAAACAATGGTTGGTTTATAAAGAAGAAAACATGTTTCTTTTTCACCCCACTGGTAGAAGGTCTGTTTTTGGATCATATTTAAACTAATAGATATAATAATTTCTTTTACTTTTTAAATGTATCAGATATAAAGTTGAATTAAAATTTAATTTTTAAAAAAATCTATGTTTTTTTCTTTCTTGATCTTCCAGAGGAAGAAGTTCTTCCTGACCTAGACAAGGGTTTAAATCTTTTTAGACTTTCCTAAGTTAGGGAAATCTTAAAAATGAAAACACAGCAGGCAAAATGCACCAGTTGCGGTAAATGCTGCAATTGGCACATTTTGCATCTGCCACAGCCTTAAATTAAACTCAAATTCAAGAAAGCTAGATCTAATTAAATTGCCAGAGCTCTAAAATGACATTATAAAAGCACCCCACTAGAAAAACCCTTGATCAGGGATTGAACCCCAGCAAGGATACATGCCTGATCAAAGATTCTTTGATTGTGAACGGGTTCACTTCAAGCAGTTTGCTTTGAGCAAATATAGCAGGGGTTAGCTCTGAAATTTCTTCAGATACCCAGAAAATTTACCCTGCAAAGATTCCAAACATATGTGGTATATTCATCAATACACTGTTTATTATCTGAATGTATAGTATACCATCTATTTCAGTTGATGTACACCAAGCAACCTTTAAAAATATATCAAACAACAAACCTTTAGGAATCAAAGGTATACAGTTTTGTTGTTAATGATGATGTGGATACTTGTCTATAGTGTGTACCTTATGGTATGGGTTAGAAAACTTGGCTTATAAATCCCAGAGCTATATTTTTATTTTGAAAAAAGGGATTGAAGTGCAGGAGGAGGTATCCAAAACAAAGAAAAAAGAGATCAAGTCATGCTGAGATACCTCCCTGGTTGAGATTGATTTGGTGATCCATCCCCATGGGGGATCAAGTACTGGGTCAGATCTTCTTAACCATTAGATCCAGAGTCAACCAACTTTGGAGTAGAACTCCCAAGACCGGTACTGAAACTCCTTCAACCCATATAAAAAACCTTACTCCCCAGGAGTTAAAGTGATCTTAGCTAGGCATAAAACCCTTAAGTGTTGACAAGGTAGGGTCAGTAGTAATAACCCGATACCTGTACAGGTGGTCAAAAGACTCATGGGTAGCAAATCTCATGGGAGGAGGGATGGATATAAAATTTCTTACCTCACATTTGGTACAATAAGGATATGCACACGTCAATCCGTTCCTTTGGGAAGCTGGGATGAGGATGATTTGGCACATGTACAGTTAACATCCCAGACTTTTGTAGAGATTTAAAAGCAGATCCCAAACGAGTTAGGGTAGAGGGTATTGAACCCTTTCCAGCCCGATATCCTTCTGGAAGATGGTCTAAAGGTTGAAATTGACCCAGCAATAGCCAAGAAGCTTTACCATCAGATTATACATAAGCCATGGTTTATCAAGGGTCGGTAAACTTATATCCTGCCAAGCAGGCTCAAGCTGAGTGAAATATACAATGATAAAATATATGAATCTAAACTCTAAGCTGAATTAAACATCCCCCACCATAAGATCATTAGTTATCCCCCCAACCCGGGATACCATTTATTTCTTAAACCATATCTACAACCTCTGCATAAGATCAACCCTACCCGTATATGGGAGGGGTGACATAAGCCAGGGTTAGTTGTAGGGTTCATGTTATACCCATCAGGATATAGATGGATGTATACAGAGAAAGTATGGATGTAGAATGTTTAATTGTGTGGGGATGATTAAAGGTCTATTGATGAGATGTGGGTAATAACTAGATGGATGGGTTTTGGGGTTAGAGATAGATGCGGGGCAGGATGGGGATCTTTGATCGGTTGAAGATGCCTAGCAGGATCTCCTTGAGCATTACTGGGCCGGCGATGAGGGAGGCAAACAGGAGGTAGATGGTGAGGAAGAGGATGCCGTACAGGATGGCCCGGCGCCGCCTCTGGGACCGCTGGCGGAGGGAGAAGATGGGGGGCCGTATCTGTCGGGAGGGGCGGAGCCAGAACAGCATGGTGGAGTGCCACTTGTCCATGAGGGGGATCAGGGTGAAGGGGGCCAGGGTGAACCAGATGACATGGGCAATGATGAAGTCAGTGGCAAACAGCGACATCTCTATCACCTTGCACACCAGCTCCCGCAGGGGCTGGGTGAAGAACATCCACCCCAGGCCAGCTGAGATCCACTTGCCAGTCCACCACGCTACGTTGGCCCCGTCATGGCCAAACTCCCGGGTCAGGAACATGAACATCAGCAGGGCAAAGATGAACCGCTGCAGGAACATGGCTGCCGTCAGGCCAAGGATAGCCCGGGACAGGTTCCAGTTCTCAAGGAACCAGAGGGCCATGAAGCAGGCCAGGAGGTTCAGCACGGCCCAGGCATGGGCAATCGCTGCCAGGATGCCGCCGAAGGACTTGGCGCAGAGGGACATCACAGGGCCAGCAAGCAGGGAGATGGGGAACAGCAGGATCAGGATGGCGGTGTTGAGGATGATGGGCAGGAAGGCGATGGTGAAGGCCCGGACCAGCCCACTGGAGCCCTTGAGGGTGGGGGGGCTCCTTGACCTTCTTGGAGGAGGTGTCAACGATGGGGTCATAGTAGCTCATGATCCCGTAGATGACGGTGGTCATTAGGGCAAACAGCATGGGGACAAACACCTCAGAGAAGAAGATGATCAGGCGGTGGGCCCGGGGGACATGGCCACCAATCTTGCGCTCCTTGTCACCCAGCCGCTTGCGCTTCTGGCCCGTGATGCGGGTCCGGGCATACCGGCAGTGGGCAACCCAGCTGTCCTTGGCTGAGGACGAGTTCCCGGCAGACATCCAGCGCAGGAAGCTGCGGTAGTCCAGGATGAACTCCATCAGCGAGAACTGGTGGGGGTTGAAGACCCAGGGGGACAGCGTCATGCCAATCACAGTGAACCAGAAGTAAATGAAGAACGGCGACCACATGTGGGGAGAGAGGCAGGCGAACAGGAGGTAAAGCAAGCTGCGCATCCCAGCGTAGATGCTGGAGCTGGCGAACCGGGAGTAGAGGGTGGAGAAGGGCTGGCGGGTGGTGGCAAAGCCACGGCCTGTACCGATATAGCGGGCGCCACCAAACGACATGTTGCTGAGGATGGAGTGGGAGAAGATCTGGGTGGTGAAGATCTCAAACAGGGCCGAGCATGAGGCCAGCTGCTTGCCAAGGCGGGCAGCCATGCGCACAAAGCCCTGCTCAGAGAGGACCTGGAGAATCAGGGGAAGGAAGGTGATGAAGAAGACAATGAAGACAGAGACAACTGTACGGTCGATCCAGTTGGTGACAGGAAGGCGGTTCCAGCACTCGTACTTCTCTTCAAACACCGGGAACTCATCGTTCTTCTCCAGCACCGAGCACACGTCTTGGGTGTTGGTAACAACACCAACGCAGGCCAGCACCATCATGAAGATCTGGATCGAGAACATGATCATCATGTTGTTGACCTGGAACCCGGGATGGGCGTAGAAGAGGGTGAGGAAGCGGTCAAGAGGCAGCTGGGTGTAGAGGTAGTAGTATTCCCGGGAAAGCAGCTGCTCGCCCATGCCGGTACCGATCTTGGTGTTGAAGTTGAGCACGGAGCAGAACCCCAGATCACGCCCCTTGCCACACTGGATGTACTCGGAGTGCTTGATACGCCCCCCTCGCTGGAAAGCATTCATGCCGGCGTAGATGTCTTCATTCAGATGGAGACCCTTCTGGGCCTTACTAAGGCCACCCCGGGTGTTCATGAAGATCAGGTTGAGGAAGTCGGGATGGCCATAATGCAGGCGGCCACCAACAGTGGCCATGATGCGATGAGTCAGAGTGCCAAACGTCTGCTCCTTGCCAGCAGCAATGTCCCCCAGGACACCAATGTTCTCACTGAAAATATACTCCCGAGCACCAATGATGGCCACTGGGTTCTTGGGCTCCTCCAGCTTGTTGGGTGGGGCGTAGGGGGATGCCTGGGGTGCCTGATATTCGTCAAACTCGGCCAGCACGCTGCGGATCTTGAGGGCTTCCTCGAGGTAGTTGTCCTGGTTGGCGTCAATCACCTGCAGGTACTCCCCGCGGGTGAAGATGACAGCATGGTTTTGGTTGTCAGACTTGCCATCGCCCAGGATGGGATTGCCAGGGATGCGGATACGATACCGGGGGATCCTTATGCCATCGTCGTCAAAGCGGCAGTGGCCATCGATCAGGCACGAGTACATGTGGAGATCTTCACCCACCTTCTTCTCGTCGAGGTAGGCAACTTGGAGATCGGGGTAGGTCTTGAGGAGGAACTCGATGTTCTCCTTCTCCTCGTGGTTGAACTTGGTGTAGCGTTGCATGGAGATGAGGAAGTTGAACTTGCGGCGGGACATCAAGTCAAGCTCTTCCTCAAGCGCCTCGGTGTTGCCCCCCAGGATCTGAACCAGCTCAGGGTTCTCGATGCGATGCAGGAGCTTGAGAGCTTTGGCGTAGTTCATGAAGCCAGAGATGGTGCGGTAAAGGGTCTGGGAGCGTAAGCTGGCCCAGATACGGGTGCGCAGGGTGAACTCGGGGGCGGCGGATTTGAACCCAATGCAGTAGAAGGGGAGGTCATCGGTCTTCTGCTCCTCTTCAAGAGGGAAGGTGGGGGGCTCGTTGCTCAGGATGCTGTTCTCTTCGGCAAGGATCTTGGTGTCCTTGACAAAGTTGTCCCATTCCACGGCGTACAGCGACTTGAGGTACTCCAGCAGAGTGACGCGGGTGTACTGGTCATCTTCGCGGATGATCTCCCGGAGGGAAAGCAGGATCTTTTCAGCGTAATGAGGGGTGAAGACGGTAAAGGTGGGCATGTTTTCAACTGGGAGAGGCTCCGGGATGACGGTGGACAGACTGGAGGCGAAGAAGGAAATGCGGCGTTCAGCTTCAGAGCCAGGAGGGTAAAACTCGGAATTGACCCCGGTATCCTCTTGAGCTACAAAGAAGGTGGGGGGCTTGAGCTTCTTCTTGCCTTCGATCTCGCTGGCCACCTGCTGGTACAGCAGCTTCTGGACGTGGTCAATGGAGACTAAGTGGTCACGATACATGGAGATGACAATGGCATTCCACACCTGCGAGCACAGCATCTTTGGCCGTAGCTTGATCTCCATGTTGGAGGTGGCCAGGAGTTTAGTATAGATACGCTTGGGAAGGCGTCCAAAGATGTTCTTCCACGGCGACAGGATGGAGATCCCCATGGAGAAGGCATTGGCAATGCTAAACAGCGAGCTGATGATGATGTACCACAGATACGAGTCCAAGAAGAACATGACCAGCAGCAGGAGCACCATCGTAAACATGGACACTGGGCCCATGAGGTTGCAGATGGACATTTCCTTGGGGAAGTACTTGGAAAAGGGGTCGTTGCATTCCGCCATTTCCAAGTAGACCATAGCACGGAAGGCATTCTTGAAGGACCAGATAAGTGCCAGATAACTCTCGATCAGCTTGCACGAAGCGATCAACCCCCACATGCTTATGGAGGTGGCGCGGTTCTTGAACGCCAGGGCAGCAAAGTCAGCGGTGAAGGCGCGGTTGATTAGGCCGGGAAGGCTGCTGGTGGCCAAGTTCATCTTTGGCATGCGGGTGAAGAGATGTGCGGGCGGGATAACGGTAAGGGCGACTGTTGTGCCAAGAGCAACTGCAGCGTGGATGGGGGCGACAATCTGAGCGATCAGGTTATCACGTATCAGGACCAGGGAGCCTTCCTTGTCGCGCTTGGTTGAAACAATGAAGACCAGTACCGTTGGTACCGTGTTGAGAAGGAAGATCATGAAGAGCAGGAAGGAGCGTCGAAACAGGATGCGGTACTTGAACCAGCTGCGCTCAATGAAGAAGAACTCGCAGATGGTGCCCCACAGAGCAATGGCAGCCGAAACACCCCCGCCAAGCCCAACTAGGGACCATAGCTGAGGAGGGAAGTCGGCCTCGGTAGCCTCGAGGTTTCCGCCATCGTTCATGGTGGTCTTGTAGTCGTCGTAAGAGATCAGCAGGAACGGGGAATTGATGATCCAGAAGTAGTAGAAGACAGAGATATGGAAGATCCACACTCGGCTAAAGTTGGTGATGATGTGCAACCACGTGCGTCGCTCGTAGTAGGTCTTTTTGAAGCTGCGCTTCCAGTTGACATCCTTGAGGCGCAGGTAGCGCTCAGCCGGGGGTAGCGTCATCAGACGCGTCTTCTTGTCCTTGATGACTAGCCGCTCGCAGCTGGCGCGGGTCCAGAATGTCTCGTTGATGTCATCATAGCCAATCACCTGGGCGTGGTCTCGCTCGCGCTTCAGGAACTGGCCGTTGACGACCTCGTAGTTCTGGTCGCGGATGTAGTTGTAAAGGGGGGTCACGACGTTGGTGAGAAAGGCGCCCTCTTCTGCCGGCGTAGCCTGTGGGTAGTAGTCGTTGGCTAGTTTGAAGATGAAGCACAGGGCCTCGGGAAGGTAGCGGACGTTGAGAGCTTCTCCCCAGATGAGCAGGTACAGTGCAATATGGCGAATGCGCTCATGCTGGCTCAGCTTACTCATGCGGGTGCGCCACCACTCTTCGAGGGAGTCGGCCATCAGCTGATCTTCAACATCGCTACCAACACCGCCCTTCAGCCCATGCAGGGCGCTATCCTTGTTGAACTCTGCGGCAAAGAACCATTTGCGGTAATTGGCATTGGGCCCACCAATGTAGTCGGCATGGAGGGTGAGCAGAGCCATGGTTGGCGTCATGCGAGATGCTCGCGAATCCAACATCGTCATGAGGGCATCGTATTGGTTGCGCATGCTGTCGTCTTGGAAGCCAAACTTGGACTTTAGATCCTCAAATATATCAAGAATCTCTTCCTTGGACAGCGGCACCTGGTTCTCTGCACTCCACGCCGGCCAGGGGTAGTCCTTGGCCAGGGAGCGGTGGCCGGGCAGATCAAAGTAGCCCGTTTCGCCATTGGTTTCCGAGACCCAGGAGCTGGCGCGCGAGAAGGAGGATACACTCTGGGCCTGGTATTGGGGCTTTTTGCTCTCGATAAGGGCGAGCAGCGACTCAGTAGAAGGGGCATAGCGTGCGTAACGACTATCGCTAAGCTTGGGGTTGCGCAGACTTCCAAACAGATCCAAGTTGGCCATGTAGCCCTGCTGATGGGGAGGGGGCGACAGCGAGGAGCGAGAGGAGCCCTGGTTATCCATCATGCCGCCCAGCTCAGACATGGACTCGGAGTATGAACCGCCAGGGCCACCAAAGTATCCATGCTCCCGACCGCCCTTTATCAGCTGAGGGTCTAGCACAGGGGATGGGTGCTGGGGGGAGGCCGCGGATGTGGGGGAGTCGGCAGAGGAGTCGGAGGAGTAGTAGGGGGAGCGTACAGCGGGCTCGCCCTCGTAGTCGGAACCATCGTCCACGTAGTTGTTGACAAAGGAGATGGAGTTGTGGTACGGGTTTAACCGTGCATCTTGGGTTTCAAAAGCATCTTCCTCTAAGTGATTGTAGTTTTGGCCACTGCTAGCCTCGCCTGTTCTATTACGATTTCCCTTCATTGCTCCGTTATTCCAGGAGACAGGACTCTAAAGGGACATTCACTGACCCTTTCTTGTCCAGTACCACCTTTTTAATGTTCGGCTGGAGACATGTGGTCAGTTGCAACTTGTCGTTGTGAACAAATCTTTGATTAACCCAATAACGTGCCCAACCACCGCCCAAAACCCATTAGGACATGTTTGCATATCGATTGCTCGATATTAACAAACCACCCCCCGCATTGAATGGCTTCCCCGTGGCCACCAACACTTAATTGGCCATGCTGCCACCCGCCTGCCGCTTTGGCCTGGGGCTGCGGGGAAGCTCGACTGCCATTAAAGCCGAACCATTTACCCCACATTCATTCGGCAGATTTCGAAATAAACTGCCTTCAACGATTCAATCAATCGGCCAAACTGCACGTCATCCAACTGCCAACCCAGCCCTCACTTTAGTTCCTGTTTCGACCAACCACTGTTCAATGATTAACTCGTGCGTTACCAAGTCATCCCATATTGCAATCCCAATTAACCAAATCCCATGCCGTCTAAACTCACTACAGCTTAACTGACAAGTGTAGGAACACTTGAATCAACCTCCAAACAAATAAATATCACCCAACCGACATGACAAAGTTAAGCTCAACCCCTGAGAACTACTAGCCCCACCAGCTGATTTCATTTTTAATGTCTCAATTCACTCTGGTGAGGTATAAATGTTGGCTTGGTTGCGCTGTTGACTTATAACGCCAAACCACATCTGAACAACCAGTTAAGCCGTCTTAAACCAACTCCGGCCAAGCCAAACCTTGTTCATTCCACTAGTCAACAAATTATCTTCACCATGCCATTTAAATAATCGTTTAAAATTACGAATTTATTGCCCACATGCTTACTAACCAGATTCCGATCCAAGCTGATCCACTTAGCTGAATCAAACCTATATATCCGCAATATCTGACGACCCAACTTTGATCGAAATACGAGACGCAACCATCACATGTTTAGCTTAAAAATATCGCCATTGTTTAATAACCGAAATCCCCCCGAGAAACGAAATAGGCGTTCTAAACCCGCCCAGGGGTTGAAAAGTTGCCGCAACCCGTTACGACTTCACCCCCGAATTCAAAATCAAGGTTGGCCTTTATCCAACCTTACCTATGCCTACAAAGACCTAGTTATAATAGCTCAAGTCGACCAATCCCCAATAAGATCCCAGCCACCTTTATCTAAATATCTGCTTAGCTGAGTTTAAACACGATCACAATCCAACCATATATCCCTGCCAAAAAACCCCAACCATCTGGGCCTAGAATCCATTGCTCTCTACTCTGTCACGTCATAAAGGATTGACAATGGCGAATATGCATAAAGTCCCCAGGTTCAACCTACCTCTTAGAGCTTTAGGATCGACCATCCCACCTGAAGTAACCCCATGGATAATTTAATTAACATGCCAGCGTTTTCAAAATACATTTAAATTTAAACATATCTCTTTGCCACATGAAAGGAGATAAACAGTACCCTTAGTGGATTTAAATCACCTGAAGGATAAATTTAAATACCCCTTTCGTTTAGCGGTTACTGATGAAAAGCTTAACCCAGCTGAGGATCTATACTTGGGAAGCGGGTTGGAATGCTCACATGAGAAGTTGGTGGGATTCACTTGGGCTGCTGCGGATATGGAACGATGGCTGCTATATCATAAAGCGGACATCCATCTCAGATCTGGCTACGATTTTTCCCCGGAATAATAGCCTCACCCTATCCGCTAGTGCAGTTCCCTTTCCGGATTTTTTTATTTAAATAGAAAATATAAGAGCTTGCTTTAAATCTTGAAATAAAAGCCTATATCGAGTTCAAGGTTGGAAAAGTACAGTGGTTATAAAAGCTATGGCGACAAGCAAAAACAATTCAGCTTTAGACGAAATGAACTCAGATTTAAACAAAGTTAAAAATAAACAAATTTATATCAATTTGCAATAGATTTGGGTTCATTTCAATTTCGCTTAAATCTGAGTTCATTTTGTTTAAATCTGAATCGTTTTCACTTGTCGCCATAGC
>QTSX02003369.1:0-12443 GCA_014839935.2 Entomophthora muscae
GGGGACCCAAAGATCTGGGCAGGTGGACCTTAGGAGCAACAAGAATGGAGCCAGGAAAAGCATAACAAGCTTAAGGGCAGAGAGGATCCATTTTAGAAGCTCTAGAAGGTTTGGAGCACAACAGTTGGGGGTTCAAGCCTCCTTGTAGTCAAAGCAGATTCAACTAGATTAGCCACAACCAAACTTTGGCAGCAGCAGTTCAGAAAACTTGGGGGCCTTGAGGATGGCCTTGGGGGGCTAGGACAGCAGATTTACTGAAAGCGGGGTTGATGCAAGACAAAGCAAAGAAAATTTGAAATATAAGTAAGTCTTTATACAGTTAATTAGCTTTACTTCCAAGTTCAAATAGCCTTTTTGAAAGAGTAAGTAGTTTAAGCAACAACTATACGCTGTCACCTCTCCTAGGGGTTTTGGACAAAGCTACCTGGTTCAAAACGGGCCAAATGAAGGTAAGGTTTGATAAGAAGACAACTAACACTGTACCAAAGATAATAAGGAACTCTGAAACAGAGTTTGATCTTAATAAATAAAGTAGTGCAGTGATAAGGAGCGCGTTTTGGGGAAGCTTCAAATATGGAATTAGGAGAGAAGAGAAGTATCTTTTATTGGATAATGATTTAGACTTATATAGATTGGGCTGTGGCAGAGATTTAGTTGGATTGAACCTAGGGGTTGGTCATGTGCAAGATGGGTTTGAGTTGCTGGATACCTGGACAGTCATGTGATATTGGTTTATTGTCATTTCCAGTATGTCAAATGGTATATTGGAAAGGCACAAAATTGGGCAATGACTGGATGTTAGGTGTGATGGCAATAGACAGAATACTTGTAAATTTAGACCCTTGATACACCCCTCTCTTAAGGGGTTACTCTGGTGCATCAGGAGGGGGCTTTGTTTTCACGGCTGCCGCCTGATGCTCCTGGAGCTGTTTACTAGTTGGAACCAGTCTGGTTGAGTGTTATCCTTTACTAAGGCCGAGACGGGTTCTGTGATATTTCTTGGCAATTGGGGTTTTGGCACCTTGGAATTCTACTAGATAGGTGTTGTGATCTGGTCTGTACTTAATGATTCTCCCTGGTCCCCTATGTACTGAGTCTAGTTTATTTCTGTTGCCAGCTAGAACCCAGACAGGGGAGTCAATGGGAAGTGGTTCCTCTGTGGAGGCTACCTTTTGTGTTTTGAGCCTTTTTATTTATGCTATTTTAGCTTTGAAGCATATGTGTTGTAGATTTGGTACTTGTTCTACTGTGGGAGGTTTCCCCAGGGGATCTTTATGTAGGGCTGTTTGTTGCGGGTGATTACTTCTGGTTTGTACCTGTAGGTTAGCTCAAACAGTGAATAGCCTGTCCCTTGGTTGGTGCGGACTTGGGATAATAGCAATGCAGGTTTCACATATAGTGGCCATGTGTCTTTGGCTTTGCCATCCATTATTTTCTCTAAGGTCCTAATAAGTCTGCTGTTTAGGCGTTCCACTCTGCCGTTGGCCTGTGGCCTGTATGGAGAAGTTATGGAATGTTTAATGTTTTTGGATTTTAAGTTGTCATTTACTACGTGCCTGATAACTTGGTTGCTCCATGAGTTATGATGTAGTCTGGAGTGCCGTAGTTGGCTATGATTGCTTTGTTAATGAATTGGTTTATGGTTTCTGCTTTATGGTCCTTTGTTGCCCAGCAGATGGGCCAGCGTGTGATGAAGTCAATAGCTACAATTAAGAAACATTGGTTTGTCTTTGTTTCTGGGAAGGGGCCCACTACGTCTAGCCCCCAAACCTTGAATGGCTCAGGGTCCGGTACTGGGTTGACTGTTGGCTGGGGAGCCTTTATGCTGGTGTATTGCTTGCACACTGTGCACTTTTTCAGAACATCAACTATATCCTGTTTGAGGTTGGGCCACCATACTATCTCTTTTAATGTGAGGTATAGGTTGTTAGTCTTTGTATGTCCTAGTAGGCAGTGATATCTTAATATGGTGTCAACTCTTTGTGCAAGTGGGATGTACAGGACATGTTTGTTGTTAATGATTCAGTATACAGTGCCATTTGATACATGGAAATACTTTTTGTTCCTTACTAGTGTATTGTGGGTCAATTGGTGTGTTGAGGGGTCTTTCCCTTTGGTTTTATACTCAGTGTTGTATAGGTTTGGCCAGTCAGGGTCCAGGTGATCAGGATGATCTTCTCTAGGCTGACATAGTCTAGAGAGAGCATCAGCTGTGACCAGCTCTGTCTCCTTTTTTATTGGATGTCCAAATTAAGCTTCTCTAGCAGGTACATCCATTTGGCTTGTCGCTGTGTAAGTGTGTTCTGAGTTTTGAAATATATTGAGGATTTATGGTCAGTTATTACTAGGACGTTTAGATGTCCTTCTAGGTAACATCTCCATTTCTTGCATGCGTGATATATTGCTAGAAATTCCTTATTATGCATTGGGTATCTCTGCTCAGTTTTCTTCTTTCATAACATACTGGCAGGAAGTCTTGCTGCCCTGGCTGGCAGATATGCAGGACTGCGCCAATGGCGGTGTCACTGGCATCTGACTCAAGCTTGTAGCACCTGTTGTTATTAGGGTATTGCAAGATTGGTGCTTCAATCAAAGCTTATTTTAATAATTGTGAATTCTTGTCACTTTCTGGTGTCCAGGTGATTTTCTTTTTGGTATTACCCTTGGTTAAGTTGTTGATTGGTGTGGTTAGTTTCCCGCAGTCCTTGATGTAATTTCTTAGGTAAGCTACCATAACAAGAAAGCATCTAACTTGTTTAACAGAGGTGGGGCGTTGTATGTTATTTATGGCTTTTATTTTATCTGGGTCTGCTTTGATGCCACTTTAAGAGACAATGTGGCCCAAGAACAGGAGTTCCTTTTCCATAAATTGGCACTTACTAGGCTTAGTATATAGCTTGTGCTTTGCAAGTTGATTGAGTGTCTTGCGGACATGCGTGAGGTGTTCCTCTTTTGTTTTTGAAAATATGATGATGTTGTCAAGGTAACATAATGTGTTCAAGAGTCCGTTTAGCGCCTGGTTTATCATGGTGACAAATGTTGCTGGGGGCGTTTTTATCCCAAAATTCATTACTTTACATTCAAATAACCCAAATTGCGTGCAGAACACGGTCTTTGGTATGCCTTTCTCTTTAACTTCAACTTGGTTATAACCAGATGTGAGTCCAATTTTTGAGAAAACTTTTGCTCCGGAGAGCCTTGCAAATAGGTCTTCTATGAGGGGAAGTGGGTATTTATTTTTTACTGTACTTGCATTTAGTGCTCTGTAGCCAGTAACTAAGCAAAGAGATCCTTCTTTCTTCTTTACAAAGAAAACTGCTGCCCACCACGGGGATTCAGACGGACAAATAAATCCTTTGGATAGATTGTCCTCAATGTGGGCTTTAAGTGTTTGGGTTTCCATGGGAGAGAGTCTGTAGAGGGGTGCAGGTTTGGGCATGACTTTGCATAAATTGATGCCATGTTTGACCTCTTGTTTGGGGGGTAAATCTGTGAGTTCTTCCTTGAATACATGAGCGTATTCATTTAGGAGTGCCACAAGTTCTGGGCATTGGATCTTTTGTGTTTGTATATTATTAAATTTGGAGTACTTCATTATGTGAAGGGTACTGTCTTTGGTTAGATGTTCAGAGTCATCTTGATTTATAACTTGGACAAATACTGTGTCTCTTAGAATGAGGTCGTTGGGTTCTTTGAGAATGTTGAAATTGACTTTATTGTGTTTTATTGTCATGGTTTTTGTTTTCCAACATACGCTGGGGTTCACTTGGATGAATCAGTCCATGCCTGCTACAATGTTGTAGTTTATGTTGTTCATGACAAGTCCTTTGATGGACGTCTGTATGCCTTGGAGGTCAATTCTGAAGGGCGTTGTTTTGCCTTTGAGTAGAACCCTTGATTTGTCTGCTATTATGGCAGATTTGAAGTTGGATTTGACAACTGGTATTATTTAATTGGTTATAAATGGTTTGCTATCATGGTTTGTTGAGCACCAGTGTCAAATAAACTTTTGTGTGTATGTTTTTTAAATGCATGGATGGACAAGAGGTTGTGAGCAATCTTTAATTTTCCGTTCATAAAAATGGAGGGGTGTGGGACACAGGGGATGCCAGCAGCAAAGTTCATGCCTGGGTACAGTCTCTTGTCAAGTTGGGGGAGACAGGGGCACTTGAGCCTGTATCCCCTCCTTTTTCCCTGTTCCTCTGTTTTGAGACCTTCAAGGTCAGAGAATGTGGAGTCAGATTCATAGCGGGTTGCTATTTCAGCATTATTTACTTCAGCGGTGTCCTCCTTCTTGGGACAGGGGCGGTTTGGGCTTTGGCTCCAGTTGCCTTTATTGCGATTGGAGTTGCCGTTGTTATGATGGGTGTTCTGGAGGTTGTTGCCATTGGAGTTTTCCCTTGCCATTGCTGTTTGAGGAGTGGTTGCTGTTGCTTGCAGCATATTCCATGTTGGCGCAGTTTCCCCCACCCTTGGCTTCCGCAATGAGCAGGGGCATGGAAGCGTTGGCCTCTGGACAGATGAGAGCAGCAACATAGGTTTTATTCTGTTGATGAATGAGGCTCTGGTGTGTATGTTGTCAGCTTGCGCTGGGTTTAGATTTCACAGCGTAATTTCTCAAATTTATTGGCCTAAGCTGCAATAGTGGCCTTTCAAAGAAGATCACTGAGCTGGATTGCAATGTCTTTGAGGATTTCAGTGACACAGAAATTGTGCATGATGTCCACTTTGAACTCTCCCAGTTGTAAAGCCGTTCATTTGTTTGCAAGCTGGCCCAGGTGGCAAACCAGTTAGCTGCCACCCTGTACAGGCGCTTGCTGGCTTCCTGGACCCATTTCTCATGGGGCTGGTCCAGAGTTTAGCGGCTGCGTGGTCTAGCCAGTCAATGAGCTTTCCTTGCTTTTACCAAAGAACTTGTCAATACCAATGTGTTTGGTGTTGGTCACTTCACCTGTGATGGGTGGTTGCACGTTTGTTTGTGGTTGCAGATAGCAACTGTACTGAACTATCTTGGCGTATGCTTTGGGCATGACCAGACCTTTGAATACGGTGCATCCACTAGGTAATCTTCATTGATGTTGTGGGTGCAGAGGTACATCTTCCAGGTCTCCTGGGATGTGGCCTGGTTGAGTACGTGAGCAAAGGTGGGCGGGGTTTGATCAGTCATTTCCTCTCTCATGGGCGTGGTCAAAAAACTGTAGCTGCTACCAGTGATAAGGAGCGCCTTTTGGGAAAGCTTCAAATATGGAATTAGGAGAGAAGAGAAGTATCTTTTATTGGATAATATTTTAGACTTATATAGATTGGGCTGTGGCAGAGATTTAGTCGGATCAAACCTAGGGGTTGGTCATGTGCAGGATGGGTTTGAGCCACTGGATACTTGGATTATCATGTCATATTGCTTGGTTACCATTCTCAGTATGCTAAACAGTATATTGGAAGGGCACCAAATCAGGCAATGGCTGGATGTTAAGTAGGTTGGCAGTAGCCAGAATGCTTGTCATCCAGACCCTTGACAGCAGCAACAAATTCCAATCTTTAATATAGCTAGAGAATAAACAAGCAGGGGGCTGAAAGCCCCCTTGCTATGTTTAAGGGGATGTGTTGGGAATTGATCCGCCACATGATCACTTGACTTGATCCAGTTGGCTGGGCGAAAAACTTTGCTGGCCAAAGCCAGGGGGACAGGAAGGTTTTGTACTGATTTCCAAGCTCCTGCCTGGTTGCTGGTGCTGGTTTTAGGCCCCTGTAATCCGGTTGACTTTGTGGATCTTGATGTGGCATCACTTGGTTGGCTACTTTTAACTTTTTCAAAAGCGGGCAGCACCATGCCAGTAGGTAGTCTGAATCAATCAGTGTTTCTTCCCTGGGGGAGCAACACAGGCTGGGGGTCTGCAGGGTAAGCTAGTACAAATATTTCATCTATGGTGTGGGCCAAATCCTTTAAAGAATTGTGTGGCTTGGCTGGCATTTGGGAGCTTTTCTTAACATGATGAGGAAAAAGGGTGTGATCCAAAGCCAAAGGGGGCAGTGAATTTACACAAGGTGCAGATACCCTACCAGCCCACTTCTTGACCAGTTGGTTGACCTGACCCTAACTCACCTTTTTGGGATCAATCAGCACCCACCAGCTTGGTGGGGAGATATATATATGTCTGAGCAAGCCTTTTAATATACATTTACATATTCAAGTGGTAGTTTAGAGGGAGGGATATTTTTGAGATGAGGAAGCTGAGCATAAAATTTCCCAGGGTTGGTACATGGTCGGTCGGCGTGCTGGGGATCTCCTGCTGCGCTGTACCTCCTGAATTGGCAGGGGAGATCTGGAGTTGATTTGGAGGGGTGATCCCGGGGGTTGGGATGGTTTGAAGTCTAGATCCCGGTAACTCCATAGATGAAGTATTTGGATGGGGGTAAAGCGGTAGAGAAAGTTAGGTTCGGCGTAGGGGAACTTTGAACCATGAAGGTTATTTAGGTTGTATAAGTTAAAAGATTTTAATTAACCTGGATGTGGGGGGGAGATCTGGTGGTAATTGATCAGGAACTTGAACAGCTTCAGGTAGGTCGATGCGGGATTGGCGAGGTGAGAGGCTTGCTTCCCTTTCCTAAGTATGGCCATGGCGTGGGCAAGGGATCTCAAGAGAGGGTTGCCGATATCGGACGGGGGTTTGAAGGCTTTGGCGTGGGCTACGATGTAGGCCATTGCCGGGATGAGAAGGTTGATACTGTTGATGCCGAAGGGGGCAGGGGAGATGGTTGCGATCAGGCGGATCGTGTTAGCTGCCACCTCCAAGCCCCGGCGAGAGAAATCGTTCGCGGTAAAGGGTAGGTAGGTTGGCGAGATGCGGCACTTGGAGTTGTTTGGGATGTAGGAGGTCAGCTTCACCAGCTCCAGGGTGTCGGCGTTGTAGCGAAGGGCAAGCATCATACGGGATCGGACGAGGAGGGCTTTATGGGATGGCGAGGTGCTTGCTGCCTGGGATAGATTGTTCCAGCCCCACATGAAGTTTTTTGAAGGGATCCCAAGTGGTCCATGATCTTCTTGGTGAACGAAGCGGCCTTTCTTTTCTGGTTGATTGCTATTGTATAGTCTCTGTTGGCATTCAGGACGGTTGCGAACGAGTGGTAGTTCGTTTGGCTTGTAATGAAGTGGATGCAGTCGCCAAGGTGGGTGAAGTTTGATGAAATTTGGAAGAAGTTCATGGTCAGATGTTTTGTGCTCTCCTTGAGCCAATTCATCTTCAGGAGAGTCATGCATTGTCCAATGCTCGATGTGTAATACCCAAGTTTCGACAAATGCAGGGCAAGTGTACGCTCGAGCTACTGGGGAGAGGAATTGCATGGCATGTGCAATCCAAGGAGTGAAGTCAGATGGTCAGTAGTGCAGGTGTATCTAGAGCGGTAGTCGTCTATCCAGGACTGTCTTATGCCAAACTGGGCCAGGAGAAGGCATTGTAGTGTATCGAGTGTGTTGGGAAGATTTGTGATATCCGTGTGATTTAAGTTGTTGGTATGCATGGCCGTCTTTACTAAATCAGTTTGAGGCATGCGTTCTAATCCTATTTGCGCAATAATCTTGTTCAAGGTATTTGAGCGTGGCCTGGAATGGAAAGTTTCTTGGGAAAAGAGAGGGAAGAATGGGTTGAACATATGGAAGAAGACATCTGTTGCCGTGATGAGGGTTTCTTGAATCTCATGCTGAGGATACGAAAGATGGAAGTATTTCGTAGTTTCGGAGTGATGTATGGGGGAGTTCGAGATAAAAGAGGTGAGTTCCATGATCTCTTTGGCATCAGAAGGTTCAGGCAACAGAAACTCGAGTGGCACCAGATAGGTTCGTATTCTAGAGCGAGAGACGGGGTTTAGAGAAGATACGTCAATGACTTGAGCCCAAGTCAGCGTTTTAGGTCTGTCCTTGGTGATCTTCCATCCTGCCCGGGAAAGCCCTTGGGCAACTCTCCCATCGAAGTTGTTTCGCTTGCGGGTACATTTTCTGCCTGCCTTGATGCATCGCTGGCACGCTGGCATTCCCTTGTCGCACCTTACGTGAGCCGTGCTGCATCGGTCGCAGCTGACGCTAGTGCGAGTCTTGTCAACGATAACGGTTGATCCCTGGCGGTAAAGCTCCATACTATCCAACCTTCCCAAGGATCCCTTAAGTAATGATGCCCTTTGCTTTCAGTTGTCTAAGGGGATCGACAAAGTCGCATGGCGATCAAGTGATGCTGATAGTTGCCATACTTTCTGGCTTCAAACCTGCTCGAGCACACCGATGGTATACAACCAAGCAAGAGACTATTTTGGGATAAAATACGTATACAAATTTATAACCCTTTATCCATCACCAGCCAAGTAAACCTTGCTCAAAATCCAACACGCGATTACTTCATAAACCGGACATCAATACACCCACCCTCCCATGGATTAGCGAATGGTCGTCTACGGAGTTCATTCCTTTTTCATCGCCAAGCAAGGTTCACTTCAAGAAACCCAACTTAAAAACATACTTGTAACAAAAATCCCTAATCAAGCATACATCCGCCCAACGGATAAATATAGAAGGGCATATAACAATAAGCTCCAATCGAGGGCCAAGGCAGGGTGAACCTGCACGGATATGCCCCCGGGAAATAAAACGGCCAACTTTGGAGAAATCTTGGAAATCCAGCTAAAGGGATTCGTCCCCTTTCCAGGTAATCGTAGCGGATGGCAGCATTTGTTAGCTACCATCTTACTCATGTCCAACCCAAATGATCATCGGCTCCCCTACCCTACGAAGAAGATCACCTCACATGCCAGCTTAAAGCTCTTAACAGCAAACTATCCTTGAATCGACCACATCGAATAACGAATTCACAGACTTACTTGTTACAAAAATCAAAATCAACTTTTTATAACTCTCCAAAAACAACCGTTGGATGCATGTCCATTGTTTGATAATCTATCCCAGCTATCAATCAATCAATTTCCCTTAAACTTGTTGATTGACCCAAAAATACTCACTTCCATAACTCCACCCCATGCGGAATCTAATGACAACCCATCCCTAAAGAATCGTCCTACTTACACCGGAAATGTTTTTATTAAGTCACAGGCGTGGATGGTGCTAATGCAGGTCCAAATCCGGTGTTGTACGAATAACCATGCCATATGCAGATATCCGATCAATACTATAAATCTAAGCCCGAAAGCATGTGACATCTAGGAGGTTCACGAAAAAAAACCAAGCTTTAAAATCCGGGTTGAAATTATCTACCGTAAAGAGAGAGGGAATCATTGGCTTATACCTACAACTATAGCCTGGTTCATCCTCAAAGTTGGCATCACAATACGCAAAGTATTTTATACCACCGTGGCCAAATAAATGGTGGAAAGTTAGATCTCACCGTGAGTAAAGATACTCTACCAACCCTAAAGTTAACCAGCCTGCTACCAATCGGAACGATAAGTAAAGCCGAAATGGATCGGGGCAAGTAAAAATTGACCGGTAGAAAATAAACCAACCGATCAATCAATGTTCCACTTAAGTAATCAACCATCTAAAATAAAAGTTCAATTGCACAGATATTATCCAAAAAACTCAATATCTCCCCTCAACACCCCATAACCCAGATAAGGATGGAAGCTGAAGGGTTAGCCATAAGCCAGATATCCCATTGCAATTTTTTAATAGCATCTGCCATTGTTGGATTGTTGCACGATGCAGCAGAAAGAGATGCCTTGAACAAATATTGAGCCAGCACTTCAAAAGAACTGAAATGTTGGCAAGGCTGGAGAAGGCAACTGCTATTGTTAAAACAAGGGTGGGGACCTAAACACAGAATCTGCTAGGCGGGGGTTTGGTGCCAGTGAATATCGTTTAAATTGAGGTTGAATTACTTACAATTCAAAAGGATCACACTCAAAAGTATTTACTTGGAGCAAGATAACAATAGGTTTATCAATAATAAGAATGCTAGGTATTTATACCCTTAAGCGGCTTGTGTGATCTCAAAGGATATCTTGGCGTATCCACACTATTCTCCCCAGCTTGGATCAGAGGTTTGGACAACTTTGAGGAATTGATTTCCTGTGTATTGCTTGATAGTGGAGCTGATTTCACTGGACCAGTTTTGGAAGAAATTATTTTATCCGTAATTCTAGATTGTGGAAGACTCAATCATCTGGCTCAGTTGTAGAAGATGAGTTTGACTAATTTGCTGAGTCAAGAGATCTACCCAAAGACTCAGAGTGTATCAACTCTCCAACAGACTTGGTTACAGGAACCAAGATATCCTCTTATGGGGAGGGTGGTCATGGAGAAGCTTTTAGTATGAGGGGTTCCCTTTGAACTGCAAGTCGGAACCCATGATCCAACTTGATGTACAGCTTGTAGGGGTAGTCTTAATCCGGATCCAGATGTTTCTTTTTTTTTAAAATAGGGGGATTGGTGTTAGGAGTTGGACGTTTATTTCAAAATGTGGATATTTTTAAAATCCACTTTGAGCCTAAATATCCATCCGTAAAAACATCTGATTAAAAACATAGATCTAGTTATTTTATAGTTTAGCTTCGTGATCTAGAACCTCCGTAATCTGAAGCACCACAGTGGTGGGTATTCGATAGCCTACTAGCGACATATATTTAGCTTTAAAGTTGCCGCCGCTTAAAAGCCATGATTTTGAACCTAGTATCTAAAGGTTACCATAGATATAGTAGGTTATGTGATGGTGGGCTTGAGTTTGGCGACCATACCAACCTTTGCATTTACAATGTGCCTTATTCATCTGCTAAGAGAACCTCTATGGTTGATAGGCAATATACTCAAAGGAAGATCTTCCATATACCCAAACAGATGTTAACCGAGAATTGCTCCATCACCGCACCCCCGTATACGTACGGGTGAATCTCAAGTATGGTGTGGCTGAGCCTAAATAAACAATCGTGTAGCCCCAAATGTACAATCGGGACGTGGATTTGCAAGTAAATAAATTGTACAGCTCTAGAGTTCCATCGTTTGGGATAACTACTGCGATAAAGTTAGGCCACCGTCTAATCAGGATGTCTCCTTGGCTGGCGATAGACGTCTGTTGAGCACTGCACGGAAATTACAACTGCTTTTAAGAAACCTATCCCCAGCTAGCCACGGAACATGGTCCAGATTAGCCTAGCTTAGCGCCCAGTTAATTCGGGAACTTGATACTAAAGTTATAAAGGGATATCGGTTCAAATCGCATGGGGATCCGGAGCTCTGGCGAACGCCCATCCCGGTGGGGGGTGAAAGGCTAGCAGGTCCGTTACCAGCTCGCATGGATTTCCGAGTAGAACCCATCGGATCATTTCGGATCTAAATTCCGGTTGATCCGGATTCGGGCGTCCCCTTTACCCCGATTAGTTTGATCGACCCCAGCAGCTAAAATATGCACGCGACAACCTCAAGCTTGATTAAAAATAAAACTGGTTTAAATTTCATTCTACACTTGACGGTTTCTTCTTAGGTCAACCCAGATTTGCAGCTCGCATGGTGAACTCAGCCTCCAGGGTCTTAATCCAAATGTACCGGTGGATGTACCAATAAGCGTCACTGAACCACGGTCATTAGCAAGTCGATCGATCCCCGCTCCAGCGTAGAGTTCCAATTGCGAGGGATAAGATCAAAGGTGGAGAAACTTTTCACCAAAAACTTTTTTATCTCGCTTCAAATACAAAAGTTTGCATCAGCTTACTCTGTTACAGGATCAGCCAATAACCCCAGAAACTTTGCACCAAAGTAGCTGTGTATACCTCCACGGAGATTATAGCTTAGCATCAAAGCTATCTTCACCTCCAAGGCCAACTTTTCCAGAAACCCGATCAACGCCCCCTGGGTCAGCCACCAATCTTCCACCTGAAATCATCGATGCTCTGGAGGGAGCCCAACATAAGTTCAGGGATATAACCCCACTACGGTATCTCGTAACAAATATATCCATCAGCCTATCTAAACATCCCCATGGGTATCCTGCCAACCCTACGAACCCCCAAAAGCTTTCTGATCCCCAAGCTCAATACCAAACAATCAATCATTGTCGCAGATCCTGAGTGGATTAGACATTAAGTCTTCCACTTAGGGATCAAGCAACAGAAAGATCATGCGATTGCTTTAGTTCAACCTAGTTTAACCAGGGTTAAGAACACCTTAAAAACGGGTATTCAAAGCACCTTTCAAATGCGCATCAGGTGTGGGCTTTACTTCCGAGGTTATAAATAGGACAACATAGTTATTGCCAATTGCCTCCATTAGGCAAGGCACATGAAACCGGTCGTTCTCTCGCACAGCTCTTTCTACTGCACCTCTCCACTCTCCTCCTTTAGGAAAGTCCTTCTATCTGTGCCGCCATTCCCCCGGTAGAAATTCCCCTGCCTCCTACTATATAACTGTAGCACTATCATAATAAATACCAGTCTTGTCTTATTATCTTCTT